>PVIY010035036.1:0-17696 GCA_004026745.1 Myrmecophaga tridactyla
GTGGGCAGGGTAGGAGCTGCCTCAAATGTGCAGCACATCGGGAAGATGACACAGACCTGGGTCAGAATGGATTATTCAGTATGACTGTGTTATAACAATCTGGGGACACCATCTACAGAAAATAGAGCATGATAGTTTCCCCACTCACTGGTCAACATGCCGACTCTATTTTTCTCAAATCTACCAAAATGAAACTGAGGGCTACTTTTTCCAGGATTTAGTGAACAAATTTGTTCACTGAATCATGTAAATGTTTATGATCATAATTCTTATTCTAGAGTAAAAATTCTATAGTATTTGTCATCACATACAGTACTACAATGTACTTATTTACTGAATTTATTGTCTAGTCTTCCCTGCTAGACTGTATGCTCCATGAGGGCAGGGATTTTTGTTTTGTTCATTGATGCATCTCCAGTGCCTAGAATGGTGAAGATTGGAACATAGTAGATGTTTGAGAAATATTAGTTCAAGTGTTCAAAAATCCTAAGTTATCAGCTTGGATATTGATTTCTAGTTGTTGCTCTTGACTCCATGATCTTGATATAAGTAAGAGATGGGGCTTGGGTCTACAGCTTTTGTAATGGGTATATTCACTTGACTCCACCTAAGACTCTGCTGAGACCAGGAAAGGTCAAAACTATCTAAGAGCTTGAGTGAGAGGCCTGATGGAAGTCTGTGTTAAATGTGTCACCTATAATGCAAGATTGGGTTTCCCCATAACTCTCCCTCTGCTTGCATTAGTCACAGGAAGTGAGTAGGAAGGCTGATTCCCAACCCTGCCTCTTTATTTCCTCTAATGGGCATGGCTGATCACAAAGGAGCCAACCAAGGCTGAGAACCTTAAGTCTCCCAGAATGGGGTGGGGAAGGGATATGGGGGTGGACCCCATGCTTAGTGCAGCCTTGGCAAGAGGCATGGCACGCTCCAGGAGCCTGCCTAGTTAAGTGTCGTCAGAGCATCTCCTTTGTCCAAGCCCCAAACAACCATGAGGCTCAGATATTCTACCACGTACACTGGGCCACATATCTACAACCTGTTGGAGCCAGGCAACCCAATCCAGGGCTGCCTGCCTTGGAAACATGGGCTTTTTCTACTATACCTCTAGCTCCCTTTGGCATCTCCAGTCCTGAAACAAAAATTTACTGGGGTCCTATTATGAGCCAAGTACCTGGAAGTCATTAGGAAGCCAAAGGGAGATCCCTAGCCTGTCGGGGAGATGGTAGAATTCTAGAGAAAGGGGCAAAGGCCACACCAAAGTTATTGGTCTGAACATCTGGGTGGAGGTGCCACCTCCTGAGATGGGGGAGTCTGTGGCTGAGGTGGCTTTGGGAGAAGAAATAGGAAGTCCAGCCCTTTCCACACTAAAGCACCCTTTGCTTCTCCCTTCTTCTATCAAAACACTCTTCTATAGGGTGGGCCATTGTGGCTCAGCAGGCAGAGTTCTCGCCTGCTATGCCGGAGACCCAGGTTCGATTCCTGGTGCCTGCCCATGCAAAAAAAGAAAACCAAAAAAAAACAAACAAAAAAAACCATTCCTATATGGAGCCTTGCCTCAGCATTGCACTTGTTCTCCAGAATGAATCTCTATCAGTCTTGGTCCATCAGCATATATCGCCTCTAGGGGCTTTAAGCATTATCTCAATCTGGGTTAGGCCTGTAAACAAGTGCAGGAATTCTTTTTTTTTTTGCTGGAAGGTGGGAGGTGGGATGGATAGGGGCTGCAGAGGGTGTGGGTGCAGGGGTTGGAGGAGAAGCAGAAGTGTGGTTAAGGGGTACTTAATGATACAGATTTTATCTGTACATGCTGTTTTGATTCTTTAAAAATAAATCATGCAAAAATAAAAAAGTAATGCGAAGCATGTTGGATTAAATAAAAATTGTCAATTTTGGCTGGTGGGAACATGATTGTTTGTGATTTTACTCCCTGTACTTTTGGTGTGTGAGCATATAGATTAGAATGAGGTGGTACTGGTGAAGAGCAGACTGCCTAGGGTTCGATTCCTGACCTTACCAATTGCTAGCTGTGTGTCTCAATTATGTTCTTTTTGCATGTTATAAGGAGTGAATGAATTAATATGGAGCTATCAAAGGGTTTTACTTTTCTCCTCTTGTGGCGTCTTCACCAGACTTTGGTATCAGGTGCTGCTGACCTCACAGAATGAGTTAGGAAGTGCTCCCTTCTCTTCAGTTTTTCAGAAGAGTTTGAGAAGAATCATTGTTAGTTCTTCTGGGAATGTTTGGTGGAATTCATCAGTGAAGTTATCTAATCCTGGCCTTGACTTTGTTAGGAGGCTTTTGATGACCGAACGAGTCAATCTCTTTATAGGTCTGTTGAGATGCTCCTATTGGTTTTATAACTAATAATATAATTACAACTAATTGTAAATGAATAAGAAGATTCACAAAATTTTAGAACTACAAGAAATCTTGCCTTCTTGGTAAAAGAAGTTCTGCTAAGTAAGGCTCTCAAGCTCCCTGGAAGCACACCTGGTGTGTGGAGGGCAGCAGCTTCTACCCAAGAGCTGCTAGCTCGCTGGAAAGACCTGGAACATGGAAGCCAAAGCATCTGCTTTAGTCCAGTCACAGTGACACCCACACAAGAAAAGGGGGCCTTCCTTGTGTTTCCAGAAAGAATGAGTTATTTATATAACAGGAATCCCAAGAAACAAGACACAGGCCGTTTTTGTACCCTCTAGCTTTTGATTGTTCCCTTGCTGCCCTTATCATCCTTCTCCCCCTGCCACCTGCATGCAGACTGGGTCAGTTGTGTATTAAATGCATGCATATCTTGAAAGTTGAGCAATAGTTTCTTTCTCCCTTAATTCCTTTATAAACCAAATGCATTTCTCAACTGCCATCTTTGCTGAGAGAAAATGATCTCATTTGTATATTGCTTCTAAATGAAATGACTTTTCCCCTCAAGTGTCTATTAACTTAAATTTCACATGTAAACTAGGAAGATAAATAATTCAGTTTCTAGTCCTTAGTGAAAAAAATTGTTTTCACGAATCCATGAAGGCATAAGTCCTAATTTCTCGTTGCAACTCAGATATCTCTGTACCTTTTGGTTTTCTTCTCCACTTTCCTCTCAGATTTCCTCATTCCTCCTCCAAAGTATTATAGTCTTAAAGCTGACTTTTATTTTTAAAGGGACTTAAACAACTCAGTGAATATTGGTTACTGGATTGCTTATTTGTAACTGGTAGAAGCAGTTCAGTGTGTGGAGCAAAAAATGACCACACATCCCATGGGACCCGACACTTCCTGAGAGAAGAGGTTCCACTCACGGAGTCCACTTCCCTACTGCGACCCATACCTCAGCCCCTTGTGTCCTGACTGCTCCAGGGAACGTATACCCATCCATCACTCCTCTTTGTTGCAGACCTAGTGAACGCTGGGCAGTCCTTACCTGAAGCTCGGCCCTACCCTGGCTGCAGTTACCCCATACCACCGTCCTTTCCTGGGGCACCAGCCCCTCCTCTCTGACCACTCCTTCTTTTAGTCCTCCCACCCTTGAAGCACTCCCCAGGGCTTTTTGGTCTACCCATCCCTTTACCCTAGGTGGGGAGGGGCGGGCTGTGACTTAGAGTCTGTCACATAGGTTCATGGATTGAACCCTCTGAAATCATTCAAACATTTTGCATGCATGAACATGTCCTTTTCTGGAATGAGTGTTGACCTTTCGCCATCATTTTTAAGAACCCATGGTTCTGTAAGAACCAGTGGAGAGAGAGGAAGAGGCAATGAGGAAGAGAGGCAAATGAAGGCCACATTAGTAGGTGGCAGTCACATTCTGCTCTGTGCCCTCTTCCCAGGTGTCCTCATGGACACTGAATGCTGATGATTTCCAAACCCTGCCCTCTCGGTCCTGAGCGACACACCCTTGTATGGAAACTGCCCATTGGCCATCTCCACCTGGATGTCCCTCAGGCACCTGCAACTTAATGTGGCTAAACTAAAATCAACCCCCTCAAACTGGTTTTCATTCCTGTTCTTTCTCCTGTAAAAGGTATTGCCTTTCAACCTGCAGAATCAGAACCTTGGGAGAGAGTCCTGCTTGTTAACTTACTCTTGTCCCACACCCAACCAGTCACCAGTTTTTACCTCCTCATCCCTGGCCTTCTTTCCATCACTCCCCACAGTGCCTGCCCAGCCCAGGCACTCAGCTTCTCTCACTTAAACCACTGCCAGTTTCTCTGCCAACTTCTTGCCTCCAGTTCTCCTGTCACTCTCCTGCTCAATATTCCTCACTGGTTCTCTATTACATGCAGAAAAGAAATCTAAGCCAGATGTGTCAGGTTCTGTTCGTCTCCCACCCAGACCCTGTTAATCATGTTCCGTTTTCTAACATGATTTGATCATCAATGTTCAACAAATTGCAGCTTCTAGATTCTACTAGGCTTTCCCACATGCCTCTGCAGATACTGTGTCTCTGTATGCAGCAGCGCCACCACACACCCTCACTCTCCCTTCACTCTCAACATGCAGCCCACCAGGCAAACACTTGCTGACCCTTCAAGTCTCTTTCCTCGAAGGCTGCCTCCTCTTTGATGCCCTCTGCTTCCCCAGTGACATGGGCCAGATTCCTGACACCTGCCTTATCTCCTGGGTACACCCCACCTAGACACACAACCTCCAGGTCCACACCCCCATTATACTGCATTTTCATTTTACACAGGAGCAAATCTCTGAATCCCTGAATGGTTACCCAAGACAGTGTGCACTTGCTCCACGTATGGAGAGCCTAAGCTAGACTAGTGGAAGGGGAAAGCTTCCAAATCTTTCGCAAGCACAAGAAGAGCGAAGGGGATGCCCGGAGAATTCCAAAACCCACACAAAGGATTTGTGCCATTTGACATCATTTGTATCATGCATTGTCTTTTGCATGCCGAGATTTATTTGTGGTTGTGGAGATCATACAAGATAGTAATGTGGCATTGTACTGAGCTTAAAGAACTTTATAAGAATAATCTACTTGTCTTATTTCCTCTGCTTGAAAACAAAGATCGTTTCTTTCCAAATTTTCCTCCTCAGAGCTTAGCACTGTGGAGAGAACTACATAAGTTCTCAATCAGCAACATTTTGTTGCTGTTCAGAGTTCGGTAAATTTTTTGAATGTTGTGCAAAATAATGAACTAGAAAGAAGACATTTTCTAATAGTTCTTTTTTTTTTTTTTAATTTGCATATGGGCAGGAGGCACCAGGGATCGAACTCCAGACCTCCAGCACAGCAGGTCGGAGCTCCGCCCGCTGAGCCATGGCAGCTGCCCTCTAATAGTTCTTATAAAGATAATTTATGCCCTTGAGTGACATGTGGCTATGATGTCCCAGATACTCTCGGGAAATAATCAAGCAAGCACTTCCACGGAGGGGCCTGTGAACCAGGCACTGTTCCAAATTATCTGCTTAATCCTCATAATAGTCTGTAGTACTATTCATTATTCCCATTTCGTAGAGGCGACAGCTGAAGTACACGTGGATTAGGTAGCCTGCCAGTTCTTTTTTTTTTTTTGATGCCAAGTCCCAGCTCATTCTGGGATTTCTCTCCCACGTTGCCAGGAAGGTCCACCCCCCTAGGAGTCATGTCCCACATAGACAGGGGGAGGGAGGTGAGTTTGCTTGTTGTGTTGGCTGAGTGAGAGAGGCCACATCTGAGCAACAAAAGAAGCTCTCTTGGGGGTGACTCTTCTCCTAATTTTAAGTAGGCTTAGTCTATCCTTTGTGGGGTTAAGTTTCATATGAACAAACCCTAAGATTGGGGGCTCAGTCTATTGCTTTGGTTGTCTCTACTGCTTGTGAGAATATCAAGAATTCTCCACTTGGGGAAGGTGAATTTTCCCTCTTTCTCACTATTCCCCCAAGGGGGTTTTGCAAATACTTTTTTATTCCCTGTTCAAATCACTCTGGACTTTATCGGGGCATCACTCTGGGCAAACCTACAAAATCTCATGCCCTACTCAAGGTTCCATGAACTATGGTGTTCAATTAAGCCTAGAGTGTATAATGATAGTGACCAAATGTACAAATTTAAAAATGTTTTTGCATGAGGTAGCTTGCCAGTTCTGCGTGAGACACAAGCCCGGAAGCCTGAACTCTTCAGCTCCCAGCACCCTGCCTCTACCTTTCTCCTCCCAGCCCCTGCCTTCCACAAGCTCCCCATTTATATTACCTCATTTAATCCTCACAACAGCCTGGAGGTAGGTACTATTATTGCATATTTCAACAGGCAAGGAAACAGGCTCAGGGCTGTCATGCCAGTTAGGCAAGTGGTGAAGCCAAAAGTTGAGCCCAAGCAGACAAACTCCAAGGTCCAAGCTCCAACCTGTACTGCTTTACTCCTGGCCCACTCACTCAAACCAAAGTAGCATAAACAGGAAGACTAACACCTTGAAGCAACAGCGAGTGAGTAAACTGGTTGGGGAGAATCTAGGTGAGCTTGGTTCACAAGCCTGTTTAGATTGATCCCCTTAGCCCTGAGAAATGCGGAGGGGGCCTGGGTGGGTGGGACTTGGGTGTGACCTAGAAAAGGCTGGGAGGCACTGGGTACCCCATAAACCCTTAGGGGATGGCAAGGAGTAGCCAGTTCAAATGCTTTGGGAATGCTGGAGTTCAGCTTCTTTTGAACTCATTTAAGGTGACATGCTGTTTCCTGTGTGTTGTGGGGGTGGGAGGGGGACAGTGGGAGGCTGTGATTCACAAAACAGGCTCCAACCCCACAACAGCTGTGTGATCTGGGTTCCTAACACATCTTCAGGGGAGTTTGATAAGATTTTAGAGCAGACCACTCTACCACTCCTTGCCAAATCCAGCTGTCTTTCGTTGGGGCTCATTCTTTTCCCCAGGCCCCTGGCACTGCTGGAGCCACCCTTTCTCTTAGACACTCCCTGCCCTGGTTCCCTCTATGCCTCCAAGGATGCCTCTTCCCACTCCTGACCCTCTACGGTGGCTGTTCCTCTAGATCTAATCCCACAACCCAAACCATCACCTCTGGACTTACCAAATCTATTTCTAGCCCCGTCTTCTCACCCTAGTCCCGCTTTGATTTCCAGTTACCATCTGGGCATTTTGTACCAGTTTTCTTTCTTGACACAAACCGCCTTGGACCAGATGCCCTCAATGACCTAATCCAGCTCTACAACTTGGTTTAGGGCAATTGGACAAAATCGAGGCACATTTAAAAATGTGCATTTTCATGTGATCAAACATTCCACCTACAGAAATCCATCCTACAAAATACACAAATCCTCAGAGACCCATGCAGAGATGATCATTGACATTTATAAAAGAAAAAGTGTTAAAACAGCTTATTGGGGAAGTGGTGAATTATAGTACATCACATCATATGAGTAAGCAGCTGTTAGTAAGTGTGGCATACCTATGAGAATGACATAAAAGGATTCTGCAAAATATGTTAAAAAAAAAAAACCCAACAAAACGAAGTTGCCAAACATACTGATATCACTCCATTTGTGAGTGTATTTAGAGGAAACGTGTATATGAATATAAATCGAGGCTTAAAACAGGGTTGCCTTAAAATGTCTTTGCAACTAAACCAAAAGCTAAAGCAGGGATAAGAGCCTAAGAACAGAGAACGGGGCCTTATTTTAAAGTATTAAGTTGTTGAAAAGTTTAAAAACTAATCTCAGGTTAAATCTTTTTTTTTTGCATGGGCAGGCACTGGGAACCGTACCCAGGTCTCCGGCATGACAGGTGAGAACTCTGCCTGCTGAGCCACCGTGGCCCACCTTCAGGTTAAATCTTTATGGGTTAGATTGTGACTCTGATGTGGGAAAGAACTTGGTACCCACAGATGGCCTTTGGGCTAGAGAGCAGAAGCTCAGAGCAGAATAACCCTGCGCCCTCCTAACGCATTTTATTCCAATGACTACTGGAAGCCACGGAGCAGTTCTAAGCAAAGGAGAATGGACGTGGGCAAAGCTGGGAGACCAGTGAGGACATCTTTGCAGGAGTCAAGGCCAGTGATTTTAGTGACTCTGGAAAAGGAGCTAGGGACAGATCTGGAGCCATTGGGGATCGTTTGGTTGTCATTTACTGAGACAAGGATTTAAGATTAAAGGTTTAAAGCTAAAACCAGAGATTAGCAGTTCGGTGGTTTGGGCAAGAAATATTTGAGGTTCTCCTGGAACACCAAAGTAGAGAAAGGAAGTGTGAGGTCTGTGAATGTGGCCTGCAGAAGATAACCTGGGGGATCAAATGACATCATGCATTTAAGTCACTCAACACAGTGCCTGGCATTTAGTAGGCACTCAATAAATGCTCATTTCCTTCCCCTCAAGAACCTACTCATTCACGGAGCTAACTACCAACGATTAGTTCCAAACCAGGCTGACCTTTAAGGAAAAACACGCCAATGGGGCAACAGAGCTAACTTCCAAGCACAAGCCATAACGAGTTTGTAGAGTCGCACAAAGAAAACCATTTCAGAAGAGTTAATTCTGTTCTCAGTACCCACCGTTTAAACCACAGACGTTCTCCAGGAATCCTGGGCCTCCTTCCCTCCTTCTTGGCATGCACGATGAAGGTTAGAACACCAGCCTTTCACCTGCTCGCCTGCCAGGATGCCTTATATCCTGGAATGCCTGTGAACCTTTCCGGCCTGGGCGGGGTTACACTCCCTTTAAAGGATTTGTTTGCTTTCTTCCATCCCCCACCCAGTCCCACCCCACCCTGATCAGTCCCACCCTAGGGCAGGCTTCGAAAGGATAGACAATATGAACTTCAGGATTTTCAGTTCCTGGAGGAAAAAGAGTTAATCTCTAATAACTACTAAGGGAAATTTCTGGTTTGGCTGCAGTATTTATCACAGAAATTTGCTAAAGTGGGACACTCCTGGCCTACCGTGCCTCTTTCTTCCCTACCTGCTGTGCCCTTGGGATAGTTCTCATCTGCCTCGTTTGTGCAATGGTTATGGATACCTTTGCTGGAGAAATAGTAAATTGCAAAAGCATTGGATCTCTTTTTTCCTGTTGTTCAGTTGAAAACAGACTCTGAAAACCAAGGTGCAGAATAAGTTTATTGAGCAACATGACACAAGTGGGAAAAGAACTAAAAGAAAGTCACTGCTTGAAGAAAAATGGGGGTGAGGGTGAGGGGGCGCAGTTTATATACCCGCTTAGAATAAAGAAAAGGTGTGGGGAATGGGGAGGAGGAGGCAAGGAGGGCATGAGCTATATGAGATGTCTGGGCACCATAAATCTGCAAAAGCTGCCCAAGCAGAATGCTTGTGTAAGGATGGGTTTACCTGGAGGAAACTAGCTAGTGTCTGCATGACTGTTTATCACAGTTCTTTCTGGTAGAGGCAGGTTTTCTTTTTTTGTATGCTGTATGGTGGGGTCACAGTTCGTTATTTTTCCATGTGAGTATCCCGTTATTGCAGCACTGTTTGTTGAATTTTTGTTTGTTTGTTTTACTTGCTTGTTTGTTTTTTGGAAAGTGCATGGACCAGGAATCGAACCCCACATGGCGGGTGAGAATTCTACCAATGAACTACCCTTGCACCCCCCCCCCCCCAGGCAAGGGTTTTAATTAGCACCACAAAGGATTGTTGATATGTCAGCCTGCCTCAGTTGCTTTTTGTTTCTTCTTTGTAGTTTCTTGAGTAAAAATGGAAGTTTAAACAAATTAAGATGATTAGTAAAGCTATTTACCCTTCTAACTTCACATTGTCTTATAATTTACATTGTTTTAGGTATTCCTAAAATTTATTTTCTCCAAAACTTTTTTTTGTTTTTGCAAAGAGAATATAAGGTGTTATTTATATTATATCATAGAAGATACAGGTATCACAATAAAAAATAGGTGAATATCATACAGAGAGCTACTAACTGGAGAAAACCACTAGTAACCTGTAGATTTATATTTATTGAATTTTTTCTCAATGTACAACTTAGCGTCATTTTTTTGCAAAAATGGTAAGAAACTATAGGCTGATTTGCAATATATTTGCTTCACTTAAATATATAACTGAAAACTTAATGTAGGGGTGCATGGGTGTTTCAGGGGTGGAATGCTCGCCTTTCATGAGGGAGGCCAGGGTAGATTTCCAGACCATGGACCACCACCACCCCCCCACACAAAAAAACTTAATGTATTTGTTTCACTTATAAACACATCTTTTTATATCATTAAATATATTTCTAGGGCAGAGTTTTCCTAATATTTAATGGCTTTAAACTAGTTTAATGTATAATGTTTATAAAGTGTTTTCCACATGGGGCCTGATAAAAAATCATTCAATGGTTAAATAAGTTGAGTGATTTTCTACGCCATGGCAGTCCCCATACTTGTTTGATCATAAACGCATCCTTTCTCAGGAAACGTGCTGCGTGACCAGAGGGACCCATTTGGACAGTGCTGATGCTGTAATTTATTGAGCAAATATCTAATTGCTGAGCATTTTGCTTGCCTCCATAATTGTGCTATCTATCCCAGATATCGCCCTGAGGTCTTCTCATCACATCTTCAATAAAATCCTAACTCCTTCCTCTCATTTGTGGGGTCCAAAGTCTGCCGCCTTTCTGTTTGTTCCACTCCTCTCCTGTCCTCGGCCCTATCCTGAAACCCCCGTCACACTGGCCAGGCCAACCTTGCTAATCAGGTCAGCCTCATTTCAACTCTGCCCCAGCTGTTGCCTCTGCCCAGAAGTTCTTCTGGATTTTCATCGGAAGTAGCCACCGAGTCTCCTTCTAGTGCTATATCTTGTTTTCATGCTATATGGAGCATTTATCACTGCCAGATGCCTTCTGCTTCATCCATTTGCTTGTTCCCTGTCTCTTTCTTCTCCTAGCACTCCAGCCCATTAGAATGGAGCCATCTCCCTCCCCTCTGGCGATCTGGATGAAATGAGGTGGATTTGCTGCCTGATGTGCTCAAATGACCACCAGGGTTTCAAAGGGATAAAAGAGTTTATTGCTAAGCAACACAAAGCAGATCAGATGGCTTATCCGCTTAAAAATCTGTCTCCCCAACCTGTAGTAACTAATAGTTTTATATTTTCAAAAGATGGGTGTGTTCAGAATAAGAATGAGGGCATTTAAACCTGTATAGCTTAATGAAATGCCTTAATACGTCCTAGAAAATATTAAGCAGATAATTTAAAAGTATTGGCAAAGTCCCTTGAGGGATGGGAGAAAATATATAGAACTATTAAACCTTACCACCAGGGACAGCCCTGATGCTGTGTCAAGCATTAGGGACGCCCAAATCAATAGGCCAAGCCTTCGATGTTGAGGCTTGTTCTTGTGAAGCTTGTGTATGTAGCAGAGAAGTTTAGCCTACCTGTAGGTTTGCCTAAGAGTTACTTCTGGAGGACCTCTTTTGTTGCTCAGATGTGGTCTCATTCTATCTAAGCCCAATTCTGCAAGTGAAATCATTGCCTTCCCAACTACATGGGAGATGACATCCAGGGGTGAACGTCTCCCTGGAGACGTGGGAGAGGACTCCCAGGGATAAATCCGGCCCTGGCACTGTGGTATCAACAATTCCATCCTGACCAAAAGGGGGAAAAGAAGTGTAACTAATAAAGTATTGGTGGCAGAGAGAGTTCAAATAGAGTTGAGAAGCTACTCTGGAGGTTGCCCTTAATTCAAGTTTCTGTTAGCCCTTGCTACCTATCATAACCTGCCAAACCCCAACCAGGACTATTCCAGCCAATTGTAAAGAACATCTAGGGCAATACATAAGATTCCACAAGGGTTCCATGCACTAGGGTAACTTTCCAGAAACCTACAACTTCCAGATAGGTCCCTGGACCAGATAAGTCCTGAAACCTAGAGGGCCCAGCCTCTTCAGAATATCAGCTATTTCCGTCTCTGTACCCCATATTATCTAACTTCCAACATGAAAAAGTTAGAATGGACATAGCCTAAATACCCCTAAAGAGTGGGAGAAAGACCAAAGGTGATGGTGGAGTTATACAAAGAAGGTAGGGTTTAACAAGTAAGTATGATTGCTGAATCACTATACTGATATTTCTTTTAGTATCAATATCTTAGAGCAGCTAGAAGTAAAAACCTGCAATTGTGGAATTGTAACCCATTCCAAACTCTGAAATCTGTTCTATTACTAATTGTTGCACTGTGCTTTGAAGTTTATTGCTTTTTTGTATATGTGTTATTTTTTACAAAAAAGTCGATTGTAATGATAAAAAAAATATTTATTCCTTCTAGCCTCCAATGTTCTGGAGCAGTTAGAAGGAGTAAATGATGTATGGTAGCCCATGACAAATGCTGGGATCTGTCCTGTAACTACTTGTTGAAGAGTGCCTTGAAATTTTTGTGCTTTTTTATTTCTTTACTTTGTATATATGCTATATTATACAATAAAAAAGCTAAAATAGAAGATTAATTGGAAAAAGAAAAAGGAGCAAAAGCAAGCTCTGTGAGTTTGTTCTGTTTACCGTTGTATCCACAACATCTATAGCAATGTCTGCCATAGATTTTCCGTATGTATTTGTTGAATAAATAAAATAATCTTAAAAAAAGAAAGAGGGGCAGGTTTTAGGATAATGAGTGCAATGACAAAGTTAGAGTTGATTTAATTATTGTGCATATGCAGATTGATTACATGCTTGGTCACAGAGGCACGTGAGAAAATGGTGGCCTTAATATGATGTTGGGCATGATTTTTAGTATTATAATGACATATAGGCAACTTGTAGGTTAAAGTTGAAGCTACTGTGCACATCATGGGACCAAATTTGGTTAGATCCAGCTTTGTCTAGTAAGATAGTCTAGGAATGGGGATGGCTAAGTTCTGGGCTGATGCAAGGGGGCCCCTTCATTAATAAATACTAGCGGTTGTATTTAGTGATCATAAGAATTTAAAAGTTGAAGAACAGGGTTAGAGGATACAAATGGGGGTCAGTCACAGGAGTTTTACATTCATAAGATAAAAGCTATATAGTTGTACAACTAACTTTTGGCCTCTCTTGTCATGCAGTTAAGGTGCTAAATTGCAACCTTTGTTAATTTAAATAAATTATGAAGATCTATCTTTCTTTTCCAGGTGAGACCTTGCTTGTAGCCTTTATCATGTTACTGAAGCTTATGGACTAAAGAATTTCAGATAAAGTACTGAACATAAGTGCTACGAGTGTGGTAACATGGTCCTAGAGCTCGGGCTTTAACAGTTGGGTCCCTGAACCATTTACTGAGAAGAGGAGCAAGTATAACAGGAGAGAGTCAGACGGGATGTTTGGACTGTTCTTAGGGAGACACCTATTGGGCATCCAGATGGAGGTGTCAAGGAAGCTCGAGCTGAAGTGTGGCCAGAGCTGGAGATAGAAATGTAGGAGGCATTGTCATTTATATCAAGGAAAAAATTAGTTGTTTTATGCCATGGGCTTCTTGGGTGGTCTAGTGAAGCCTATAGAATAATGCTTTTAAATGCATGAAATGAAATCTCTAAGATGACAAAGGAAATCCTATTAAAATATAGTTAAGTGTTTAAAAATTGTGATATAATAATATATGCGTTCATGTATGGATACATTAACGAATAGATTCAAGTAGGTCTAATGATTCCCATAATTTTCACACAATGAAAAGAGTAAGTGATATTTTTAGATATTTGAAACAACTGTAATGTAAGGTGGCAATGCTTGTGATTTCTATTGGTGACAAAGTAACAGGCACCACTAATTCCACAATGCTGATGCTTAGGCTCTTTCATTTGTAATGGAAAGTTATGTTAAATTTCAATTACAGGTGAGTGAAAATAATATATTTCCCCTTATCCACCTTTGTAAATCCCCTGAACTGAATTTAAAGCTATAGAGCACAATGCTGTCAGCTAGTCAATAGACAAAGAAGAACAAGAGTTCTTAGGACTAAACTCTGGGACATTCTGACATTTGGCAGTTGAGCAAAGGATAAGGGGCTCAAAAGAGACTGAGAAGGTGCAGCCGGGGAGGTAGGAGAGAAACCAAGATAGAGTCAAGAAACCAAGAGAAGAAATTGTCTTTGAGGGAGGGTTCGGGAATCTGCATAGTTCCTAATCTCTCCAGGTATGTCTATGCCCGTCAGTGTTTTAGAGTCTCCTGTATGGGAATGTTTCCATGGTTCATTCAAATATTCAGTGAATATTTTTTCAACTCCAAAAATATACCCAGCAGAGATGTTTTAGGGCTGGTGATATAGAAATAATGGTCACTTATTTTGGGCCAGGCCACTCAACTAAGGATTTTACATCTACTCACTAATTTAATAGTCATAACAAGTTTCTTGTATTTCTACTGTTATTACTTCCACTCAGTGCATGAAATGTAGGCACAGAGAGGTTAAATAACTTACCCAATGCCACACAGCCAGGCAGGGATGGAGCCTGGATTTGGACCTGGCTCCTGAGTCCTACATCTTAACCACTACAACAAACAAAGCAAAGGTTCTGCTCTCAAAGGGCGTATGTGCTAGTGAGTCAGTAGATCAGTGAATCCTCTAGTATGCCAGTTCTTTAAAATACAGAGCTAAAAACAAACCTCTAAATCTAGCTTCACTAGACACCTCCCCTATATCTCTATTTCAACCCTATTCCTCTGCTGCCTTTCACAGCTCAATGTATAAAATATTTTGTCTATTGATATTGGCTCCTCTTTCTCCCCACTTTCTCTTCCTAATCCCCCTCCAAATATACCTTTGACTCCACCATTTCTCCAAAGCTGCTCTTGTTAAAATCCTTGATGACCTCCATGTGGCCATATCCAAAGGCTACTTCTCTGCTTTTATTTCACAATATCCATTCCCTCCTTCTTGTAACACTTTCTTCTCTTGGCTTCAATGACTTGTTGCTTTCTTGACTTTTCTCCTACCTCACTGCTTCTTTTTGGTCTTCTACGGCCTGTAGGAAAAAAATGAATCTCAATCTTTGGGCTGAATCAGGATCATCTGAGTGTTTTCTTAAAAAGGAAATAATAATCATATTTTTTTTTTTCAATGTTGACATTCATTTATTCTCCCTGGTGAAAAAACATTCTTGTATTTCTACATTAATCACCATTTCTATCCACTCTAGGCATTCCTGAGTTAGATCATCTCAGTTTTTATCCTCTGTCTTTCCTTCTGGTATCAGGCATGCCCCCAGCCCTTCACTCTCAACCATATTCACATTCAGCTTCATTTAGTGTACAATAATCATATTAATAATACAGTAATAGTAAAGATGACTGGGTCCCACCCCAGACACTCTGCATCTGAATGGGTGGTCAGGGTAGGCAACTCCCTCTGAGTTCTAAATTAATTGTAAAAGTGTTCTGGTATAGACCAAAGCTGGATATTTACCACCATACAGGACTTTAAAAATTACTATTTTATAGATGAGTACTAATAAAATCAACTAAGTAATCCTTTCACATAGAATTGGATGCTATAATCATCCCATTTTAGAAATGGGGTTATTTCTGGGAATCAGTTTGCAGGAATATATAAAGGAACAATAATAAAGACAAATTCCTCATTTCCATCATATGCCTAAAGAAGCTGCAGCAGCACACTGCATCTGGGGTCAGGGGACCAAAGTTCAAGTCCATTTTCCAGTCGTGGTCAAGTCATTTACCCTTTTAGACCTCAGTTTCCCTCATCCACGCCACAAGGACTGTCATACCCTCCCATGCCCCCACATGGCTCAATGCTGCAGGCCTTTCCTCCTTAGAGCCAGAGTCACTGCCCATGTAACACCACATACCACTCAACAGTTCCTGTCCCTGCAGGAGTTAGTGTCCAGACAGGGCTTTAATAACTGCTTGTGTGGCATAATTATTTGAATACGCTGAAAGATTATTTTATAGAGGGCAGAGACTAGCTCAAACTTCCATTGCTCTGGGCACAGGCTTTTGCAAGACTAGATGATAAAGAACAGATAAAATTTTGAAAAAAGGTATGAACATGAAAGAAAAGCAAGAATGAGGGACAGTTTCTCAGTAGAAGGTCTGATGAATCTTGAAAAAGCCTTTGCTTTATTTTCTTCTTTCTCCGGTGTTTCTTAGTGTATAAAACAATCTCTGCAGGATCCAGAGGACAGATTGTGGTATGGGGTATGACTGGATGAAAGTAGGTAGGTAGTTTAGTAAACCCGTTTCTAAAAACGGGGAAAAATCTGCCCTCACGGCACAGATCTGGTAGGAATGAATTTAATTTTATTTTGTTTTTGAAGTTTTTCCTTCTCAATTTATAAAACAAACATTTATTAGCAAGTAGCCATAAACATGGCTCCTATGGCTTGTTTCGATAACCTTGGTAAAGTAAGTCTCAGCTTTCTCTCCTTTTAAGTGCTATGACCACTGGCTTGCATGGAAGGCTCACTAAAGGTTGATCTGATGATATTCTCAAGCTACGTCAGTCTATGTAGTAGCATCAAGCAACATGTAGCTATTAAGATTTAAACTTAAATTAATTAAAATTAAATTAAAAATTTACTTTCTCCATCACATTAACCATACTTTGAGTGTCGGTAAGGCACATGTGTCAGAGGCTACAGTACTCCACAGTGTAGATATTCATTTCCATCATCATGGGAAGTTCTATTGGCTGACTATGCTCTAGTGTGATTTTTCTATGAAGGGTTGGGCATTTGGCAAGGTCTGATTGCCACACATGGAGGGTGGCTGCTATTGGCATCTAATGCTTAGAGGCCACAGATGCTGCTAAACTTCCCATAGTGCACGTGGCAGCCTCCCACAGCAAAGAATTATCTGGCTCAGTAGTGCTGAGGCTGAGAAACCTTACTCTAGAGGGAGGGTTTGTGAGATTGATGGTTGACATCAGGTGACCAGAACACTCTGAGATCCTGAGGGATACAGGGCAACTTAGGATCTAGTCCAAGGCATGAGCTGTAAGACTGCATGCAACAGGCCTCTCTGGTTTGTGCAAGGGTTGGGTAGAGTCTCTAAAATATTTTAATCAATCCACATATCTTGAATATTATTAATTTTTCCAAAGCTGAACTCATTTCCAACATTTCTTGTGCTGATCAATAAGCCTATAGGCACCCATTTGAGTCATTCATGATGCTAATCAGTCAAATCTCTAGTGTTAAAGGAGAGCTGGGGAGCCTAGAGAGCTCCAGAATGGGGACTTTCTGATAAAAGGCCTGCATTAGTCAGGGTTCTCTGAGGAAACAGAACCAACAGAGATATCTGTACATATGAGATTTTATAAAAGTGTCTCATGCAACTATGGGATGCATGAATCCAAATTCCGTAGGGCAGGCTACAAACTGGCAACTCCCATGAAAGTTTTCGATGAATTCCCCAGAAAAGGCTGGCTAGAGTAGAAATGACAGTTCTCTCTTCTGACTGCTGAAGTCATCACCTCTCCCTTACAAGTCTTCATCTGATTGGATTAAATATAGCTGATAGAATTCTTTCATTGCAGAAGATGCTCCCCCTAGTTGACCATAGATGTAAATCAGCCAGAGATGCAATCAACTGACTGATGATTTAAGTCCACAAAATGGCCTTGTACTAATGATTATGCCAGTGTTTGCTTGACCAGACAACTGGGCATCAGCGCCTGGTCAAGTTGACACATGAACCTGACCATCACAGTACACGCCTGGTCAACTGGGCAGCTATACACATCATCTTAAACCATACTTAACCCTTAATTAGAAAACAATAACAAACATATTTTTCATCAAACAATATTCAACTGTCCTTCATACAACTGGAAGCACACTAA
>PVIY010035037.1:0-26604 GCA_004026745.1 Myrmecophaga tridactyla
CTAGAGTGTATAATGATAGTGACTAAATATACAAATTTAAAAATGTTTTTGCATGAGGAAGAACAAAAGAATGTCATTACTGCAGTGTGCTGAAAATAGATGGTAATTAATATTTTAAAATTTCAACTAATGTGTGAGACTAAAGCAAAAAATGTTTATTTGGTACAAATCTATACTTTGACTAGTGCATCTCCTAATACAACTTATGTAGATAGTTGATTGACTACCTTAAGTACATGGAACTTTGTATAGGACATGATATTTTGTTGGTTTGTCCAGGTGATCCCTGATGAATCCCAGAGTGATTTGATTGGTGAGTGGAAAAGTATTTGCAAAGTCCCCTTCGGGGAATGGTGAGAATGGGGGAAAACTCAACTTCCCCAAGTTGAATTCTTGATATTCTCACAAGCAGTGTGGACAACCAAAGCTATAGGCTGAGCCCCCAGTCTTGGGGGTTGTTCATATGAAACTTAACCCCACAGGGGATAGGTCAAGTCTACTTAAAACTAAGCCTAAGAGTCACCCCCAAGAGAACCTCTTTTGTTGCTCAGATGTGGCCTCTCTCTCCAGCCAACACAGCAAGCAGACTCACCACCCTCCCCGTTTATGTGGGACATGACTACCAGGGGTGTGGATCTTCCTGGCAGCGTGGGACAGAAATCCCAGAATGAACTGAGATTCAGCATCAAGGGATTGAGAAAAACTCTAGAATGAGCTGAGACCCAGCATCAAGGGATTGAGAAAACCTTCTCCACCAAAACGGGGAAGAGTGAAATTAGACAAAGTGTCAATGGCTGAGAGATTCCAAACAGAGTTGAGAGGTTATCCTGGAGGTTATTCTTATGCATTAAGTAGGTATCACCTTGTTGTCCAAGATGTAATGGAGAGGCTGGAGGGAACTGCCTGAAAATGTAGAGCTGTGTTCCAGTAGCCATGTTTCTTGATGATGATTATATAACGATATAGCTTTCACAATGTGACTATGTGATTGTGAAAACCTTGTATCTGATGCTCCTTTTATCTACCTTGTCAACAGATGCGAGGAACATGTGGAATAAAAATAAGGGGAACAAATGTTAAAATAGATTTAGTTTGAAATGCTAGTGATCAATGAAAGGTATCAGTAAGGGGTATGGCCTGTAAAATTTTTTTTCTTCTGTTTGTTATATTTTTCTGTTGTCTTTTTATTTCTTTTTCTGAATTGATGCTAATGTTCTGGGAAATGATCATGATGATGAATATGCAACTATGTGATGAAATTGTGAATTGCTGAGTGTATGTGTTGGGAATGTTTGTGTTTCTTGTCATTTTTTTAAATTAATAAAAAATTTTAAAAAAAAAAAGATTGACTGAAGGATGCAACATTGCATTTGGTTATCAAACCTCTTTGGTGTCCTTTACCTTTAATCTAGAATAGTATCTCAGACTGCCAGGCTACTATGACAATACCACACAACAATTTAGCTTAAGACCAAGAATTTGTTGTCTCACAGTTTGGAAGGCTAGAAGGAGAAAGTCATGCTTTCTCCCCAGAGTCTCTTGTATTCTAGTGCTGACTTAGGGTTTCTTTCACTTGTGTCTTTGCCTCCCATCACATAGCAATCTCTCGCTTCTTGTATCTGCTCTTCTGGTTTTCACTGACTTCTCCCTGTAGCCCCTCTGACTTCTGGCTTCCAGTTTCTTCTCTTTACAAGGCCTCTAGCAATATGAATTAAGGCCCACACTAATTCAGTTAGCCACACTTTAACTAAAAATAGCATCTTCAAAAGATTGTATTTATGAATGTATCCAATCATAGGTATCAGAATAACATGAAGAACATATCTTTTGAGGGGGTACATAATTCAATCTAACCACAAACAGTATATACACACACACACTCATAAAAGCATACAAGCACACACCCATATATTCATCTGTAACACTGATATTTTTTAAGAGTCCAGGGGCGTTGCCTTGTAGAATATCCCACAATGTGGGTTTGTCTCACCTTTCCCTGCAATTAGATTAGGTTAATCATTTTTGGCAAAAATACTAAATAGGTGTTGTATTATTTCAGGAGACACATAATGTCATGTACTACCATGCCCTGTGACTAAAGTCAATGGAAAACAACCCAATCCAGGCAGGACTACTAATGGCCCAGAACTTTCAGGAATGAAGGTTTGGGTCACCCTACCAGGCAATGAACCCAAACCAGCCGAGGTACTTGATGAATAGAAACGGAAAATGGATGAGTAGCGGAAGAAGGTTATAAGTGTGAGCTACATCCATGTTACCAGCTGCAGAAAAAAGAACTATAATTGCTATATTTCTTTTTGTTTTGTTATGAATATGTTTGCATATATAAATAAAGCAATACCACTTCTGGGTTTTCTTCCTTATGTAATTCCCGTATTATATAACATAAATTGTATTACCTTTATGTCATAGTATTTAAGTTACAGGATATTAAGTTTAAGAGTGAGTATTACTCAAAGACTTGCATCGTCTTGTGAGGAAATAGTTTGTGCATCCGGTTGTACAGGGCAGTTGAATTATATTTGGTGAAAATGTTACTGCTATGGTTTTATTTAGAGATTAAGTATGATTTAAAGAGATGTTTATGGGTGCCAAGTTAACAAAGGGTTGACTGTGGTGGCTAAATTCACATATCAACTTGGCTAGATTACTACGTCCAATTGTTTGGTTAAGCAAGCATTGGCCTGATTGTTATTATGAGAGCATTTTGTGGATTTAAATCATTAATTGAATGCTTTGTGGCTGATTACATCTACCATCAACAAAGGAGATTGCCTTCAGCAATGAGAGAAGTCTCAACCAGTTGAAGGCCTGAAAGGGAGAACAGATTATTTGAGCAGTCAGAAAGAAGAATTTCTATCTCTATTTCAGTCAGCTAGCTTCTCCTAGGAAATTCATCAAAATCTTCACTGAAGCTCCAACTTGCCATCTGCCCTATAGAATTTGGACTCACCAATCCCCATGGTCATCTGAGCCAATTCCTATAATAAATCTATCAGTTCTCTCCTGACTAATACAGAACCTTTAGTAAAGAGAACAGATAAGTTATGTCATTCCCCTAAAGAGAATACCATAGTATTCATACAATAGAATACTACAGAGCAGTAACAATCAAGGAATACAGCTTCATGCTACAAAATAGATAAATCTCAAAACCATAATATTGGCTATTTGGGTTGACTACAGTTATTTTTGTTTGTTTTGCTATTATGGACAATGCCATTAAAAACATTCTTCTACATGTCTTTTGGTGTACATGCACAAGAGTTCCTTTAGGCTATATACCTAGTAGTAGAATTGCTAGGTTATAGCACATATATGATCAACTTTTTAAGGTAATATCATACTTTTCTCAGGGAGTTTTCTAATTTACACTAATATCAGCAACACATGAAGGTTCCCATTACCCCTTATTCTATCTAATATTTGATATTGTCCAACTTTTACTTTTGGTGGTTGTGAAACTGTAATTTACTGTGGTTTTAACTTATATTTCCCCGATTTCAAATGTGCCTGAACATTTTTCATTTGTTTATGGGTTATTTAACTTTCTCTTGAAAGAAAATACTATTCATTTCTTTGCCCATTTTGTTAATTCAGTTGTTTGTCTTCTGTTATTAATTTATAGAAATTATTTATATATTCTAAATACTAAACCTAGAATACAAATTTTATGTGTTGCAATTATTTTTTCAATTGGCAGCTTGCCCTTTCACTCTTTATATGAACAGAAATTTTTAATGCTAATGCAGTCAAATTTATTGATTTTCTTTCCTTTAGTTTATGCTTTTGTGTCTAGATTGAGAAATATTTTCCTACTCTGGGTCATAAACACAATCTTCTATTTTGTCTTATATAAGTTTTATAGTTTTTCTAGTCATATTTTAGTCTTTAATACTCTAGGAATAGATTTTTATGTGGATTATAAAATAGGGATCCAATTTCATTTTTCCTCTTATAGCTAATCAATTTTTCAAGTACCATTTATTTTAAGTAGTCTATCCTTTCCCAATTTATCTGCAATACCACATCTAGGGATGTTTCTGGCATCTCAGTTTTGTTCTTATACCATATGTGCTGGTTTGATACTATTGTGTACCCCAGAAAGCAATGTTCTTTAATCCTCATCTGATATTGCTGGGGGGGGGGGATCATTTCAATTGTTTCCATGGAGAGAAATTGGGCTCACCCAATTGTGGGTGGTACATTTTGATTAGGTGGTTTCCATGGAGATGTGATGCCACCCATTCAAGGAAGGGTTGCTTACTGGGGCCCTTTAAGAGGGAACCATTTTGGAAAAAGCTTGAGAGCCCATATAGCCAGAAACCTTTGGAGATGCAGAAGGAAAACACCCCCAGGGAATCTTTAAGAAAGGAGAAGCCAGGAGAGAAAGCTAGCAGATGTCTTCCCAGCTGACAGAGGTGTCCAGAAACCAAAGAACACAGCAGATGCCAGCTATGTGCCTTCCCAGGCGACAAAGGTATTCTGGATGGCATCAGCCTTTCTTGAGTGAAGGTAACCTCTTGCTGGTGCCTTAATTAGGACATTTTCACAGCCTTAGAACTGTAAACATGCAACTTAATAAATTCCCTTTTTAAAAGCTGTTTTGTTTCTGGTATTTTGCACTCCCACAGCTTTAACAAATGAAAAATATTATGATTTCTTAATTACTGTAACTTTATAAAAAATCTGGATAACTAGTAGAGCAATCCCATCCACCTTTTTATTCTTCAAGAGCTTTTGATACTCTTGGAACTCTGCTTTTCCATATAAACTTTAGAATTAGTTTATTATATTGCATACATGTACAAACAGAAAATAAAAACAAGCAAGAAAATTCATTGGGCATAAGTTTCTTAAACTAGTTAATCAAGAAAATGCAAATTAAATTAAATGAGACATCACTACACCAACCACTTCGTTCTTTTTCCTCTTATAGGTAATCAATTTTTCTAATTTACACTAATATCAGCAACATATGAAGGTGCCCATTACTACTTATTCTACCTAATATTTGAATTGCCCAACTCTTTCTTCTGGTGGTTGTAAAACTGTAATTTTCTGTGATTTCAACCTATATTTCCCTGATTTCAAATGTGCCTGAACATTTTTCATTTGTTTTTGTTTGTTCTTTTTCTTTAGGATTTTTTTCTTTTTGTTCTTTTTCTTTAGGATTATTTTGGTTACTTTTGGCCTGTTATGTTAGCCAGCTGTTAAGTTAGAGGGAGCAGAGTCATAAGACCACCCTGACTTTTGATATCAACTATAAGTTCAGGGGGTTCCCAAAACCACTCTTAGTTTCAATAATTCATTAGAAGGACTCATCAAACTCACAGAAATCTGTTATATCCATGGTTATGTTAATTAAAGCTAAATGATACAGAATAAAATCCAGGGAGCAAGTACATAGGGCAGAGTCCAGGAAAAATACCAAATGCAGATCTTCCAGTTTTCCTTTCCCCATGGATAATGTTACTTTCCTGGTATCAATGTGTGACAATATACATTGGGTGTGAGCAATCAGAGAGGTGCACTCAAGCCTTGGGGTCCAGAGTTTGTTTTTTTTTTTTTTTTTTTTTGGACTCCATGGTTTCCTGCCCACACAGTGGCCCTTTAGTCTGTAGACCTTCTGAAAGTAGACCCAATAGCTTTAGTCTCTGGCCCCTCTGGACGTAGAGTGGATACTGCATGACCCAAAATCCCCATCATAAATCACATTGCTAGACTGCCCAGTGGCCCATGCCCCATTGCAAACAAGACACTCCTATCAGTGATGACGTTCCAAGGACTGAGAGTAAAGGGCAAAAAACATATCTTTCACTGGATAAGGATAATTCTTCTATAAAGAGGTCACCACCTGGCCTTTGGCCAAGGCCTTAACAGCAAAATGATCGTATTTGTCTGGGTATCTACAATTTAGTATACCATTTATATGGCAGAAACAGAATAGTATCAGTGTGAATATGCCTAGTATTTGGAGGAGCCAGTGTAGTGTAGGGTTAAATTGAAAGCAACAGCTAATTCATCCTGTAAAACCAATATGTACATTTTCATCTTCTTTTACTGATTACTTACTCATTTCCCCCTTGATCTACCACTATTCGTAACTTACAATAAACTTGTGCAGAACTATTTAGCACAGAAATTAGCTGCTGGTTAGCTAATTTTACTTCTTCCTCAGGCCGGTTGTTTTCTATCTGTATTACACCCTGAAGAGGCTTTAACTGAATCTCCCAATACATCTGATTATCAATATCAGTATTATCATAAGACTCATTTACATAAGTACTTGAATCTTATCAACAATGCCATTGTTACACCATATTGAAGGATGGTAGTTGGTATAAATCTGAAAAATAAGTATCAATAGATACTGGCACGTTACTAGACTTCCACTCAGTCATTAACAATTGGTCCAGTTCATCATCATATTATGTGACCAAAATGTCTCCCATAGCAATACTAATCAGGTTTGCAAGCTTCTATTTGAACTTGCCAGATGGCAAAAGCAGAGTGGTCTTGGCAACATATGGCATCACCCTTTCAGGCATCTAGTATAATTAAGCTAAGAGCCAATGTCATCTCTTGCTCTGAGCCTCTCTTGAGGCACCAGTGTAATATTGACTCTCTCTCATCATATAATCCATTTATTGATTCATTTACCCTCAACTACTATTCCTCCTCACCATTTATCATCTTCTCTAAACTTTTTCATGTTTGGAAAGGACCTCAGGCTCAGCCACTGTGCTGGTCCAGATTGCCAGTAGCAATATTAGTCTAGTAAGTGCCCTACCTTAGTTCACTCCCATTCATATAGAATAATGTTACACACATACAACCAGTGGGATATCTCAACTACTAGGCATTATAGCTACATTTACTGTCAATCCCAACTTTGCCAGATGGGGTGAAACACAATCTACTCCATCAGGCTCTTGGGAATTCTGCATTTAAAAGTATAGTTACACTTTCTTAGTGATTACCCATGCTTCTGGCACCTACAGTTGCAATCTTGGTCCTGGGACCACTGAATAAAGTAGAAAAAAGAAAGTTGAGGTGATGTGAGAGAAAAGAATGGTAATACCAATATTCTCTCTCCATGGGAAGAATTGTATGGTAATACCAGCATCCTCCCCCAATCTCTGTTCCCTAGATCTTTTAGAGAAGCAAGGAATATATCTAGTAGAGACCCTCTCTTGGTACTCCCATCATGTTGAGTTTGAGCACACACTTATAAAGTGTGCTCTTGTGTTTTAGCTACATCTCTTGTAAATAGCATATAGCTGGTGTATTGGTTAGGTTCTGATGCCAACTTGGCCAAATGATTATGCCCAGTTGTCTGGTCAAGCAAGCACTGGCCTGACTGTTGCTGTAAGGATAGTTCATGACTGGTTGGTTAAATCACCAGCCAGTTGAGTGCATCTGTGGCTGATTACATCTGCGATCAACTAAGGTATGTCTCCCACAATGAAACAATCCAATCAGTTGAAGACTTTTAAGGAAGAAGACTCTTTCACTACTTCTTCAGCCAGTAAGCCTCTCCTGTGGAATTCGTCCAGACCCTTCATCAGAGCCGCCAGCTTTACAGCCTGCCCTACAGATTTTGTACTCTTCCATTCCCACGATTGTGTGAGAAAACTTTATAAATGTCATATTTACACATCTTCCTTGTTGTTTCTTTAGAGAGCCCTGACTAACACAGCTGGATTTGGGTTTTCTTAACTGATCTGAAAAATCTTTGTTTCTTAACTAAGTTTATTTCATTTTACATTTATTTAGATATATAGAAATATTTGTCCTACTTTTCTTTGGGATTAATCAATCTTTTTTCCTCTTTGCTAATCAGAAGTTACAGATTCAATTTTTATTGCTTTAGTGGCTTTAATATATTTTTTATAATATAGTAAATATATATTAATTTTTTTCTTAAATTTTTTATCTTGAAATAATTTCAAGCTATAAGACAGTTACAAAAATAATATGAAGTCTATACAGAGAACTCCAACATATCCCTCCCCCATCCAAATATCCAGAGTGACCAATTTTAGTATTTTTCCACATTTGCTGTATCATTCCACCTATCAATCTGCTATCTACCTATCTACCAATTTTCTAAACATTTGAATACATCATACTTCTTGAACCCACAATGTTTCCATGTACATTTCCTAAGAACAAGAATATTCACTTCTATAACCACCTTACATAGTTCAAGAATTTTAATATTGATATAAAGCGTTCAGAAAATATTCCAGTTTTTTCATATGTCCCAAGAATGTCCCTTTGGGCCTTTTCGCCTTCATTATTAGATCCAGTTCCTGATTGTGTATTGCATTTAATTGTCATTGCTTATTTAGTTGCCCTTTCTTTTAAATTGTGGAAACATATATACAACACAAACTTTCCTATCTCAACCACTTGCCCTGAATATTTTAACATGCAAACTTAATCTCAAAAATTAATATAGCTTCGGGTGCACAGGTGGTTCAGTGGCAGAATGCTTGCCTTCCATGAAGGAGATCCGGGTTTGATTCCCAAACCAGGTACCACCCTACCCCCCCAAAATTAATACAGCGTCCTTCCATCTAAACTTAAAATGCTTTACTGCAAATGCCCCCTTCCAACCTTTTCAATAAAGAACCCAGATCAAGACTTTCTCTCTTTTGCAATCAAAGTATGTTATCTCTTCGCTTACTTATTCATTAAGCATGTAGCACTTTAAGGGTATCATCTTTGTGCAGGGGTCTCAGTTAACAAACCTTCATCTTGCTTAGACCCAAATCCCCCTCTTCTTGTCACTATATTGTCATTAAGACCCAAGCCCCTGGGTTACGAGATTGGTAAATGTCCTCAGAACAACCAATCCATACCAAACTGGTTTTCAGTTTCCTCTTTATTTTTTGGCCTTAGAGATTTCCTTATTTTCTTGAAACTTGGTAATGCATTTGAATGGATATTTGCTGTATTTTGTGAAATAGCTATAGGTGTTACTGCAGAAAGATTTTTGGTCAGATAACAGAAATGGAATTTCATTTTTCTAAGTTTATTTTTCTTTTTTTTGCTTCACATTAGAAACATATTTTTTCTGCATTTTTTATCCACAGCTGGCTTGATATTTGTTATATTTTTGTACTCTTAATCTTCTGGAGCTGCCCCTAACTTATTTAGACTCAATTTCTTCTTGTGAATGTGTAAAGCTCACAGAATCTAAATCTTCACCCCAAATAATTTAAGAATCTTAGCATACTTTCATCTCTCTCATCAAAAAACATCCCTTTTTTTGAAATCTGGAATTTTAATTCTACATTGATAGGGATGTATTTTTGAAATGTTCTTTAGATACTTAAACAACAATGAACATTTCTAATTTCTTTGTACTCTCCAGCCCATCCCCGTCTTCTTCAGCTTAATGGCTCCTATCTTGAGGACAAGTGAAGCAGGCTTGGATGGGAAGGCAACACCCTTGTTATGATCTTTGCCAGAGATTTATTTCCCTACATGCGTTTAAGAAGTTTAAATAGGGTGTATTAGTCAGGGTTCTCTAGGGAAACAGAACCAACAGGAGTGATGTGTAAATGTGAGACTTTATAAAGGTGTCATATACAACTGTGGGGATGCACAAGTCCAAATTCTGTAGGAAGCAGATAGTGCCCAAATAGTGCACCCTCTCAGAGCAAGCTGAGAGCTCCGATGAAGGTCTTAATGAGGAACGGCTGGCTGGCTGAAACAGAGCGATTCTCTCTTCTAAATTCTCCATTAAAGGCTTCAGCTGATTAGATTAAATATTATTAATTGTGGAAGACACTCCCCTTGGCCAACTTCAGATGCAATCAGCCATGGATGCAATCAATATGCTGATGTTTAATAAGCCAGCCTTCTGGTTTATTAACCAGCCATGAAATGTCCTTGCAGAAACAGACAGCTGTTTGCTTGACCGGGCAGGTGGGCACCATCACCTGGCCAAGTTGACACATGAACCCAAACCATGTAACAGGAGGCTTTTAAAAAGTTTCTGAGGAGTCTTAGTTCTGCTGCTTGGGGTGTCTTTCCCAATCCCATGAGATTCCTAAACTTAAACTCTTTTCGGCCCTTTCCAAATCTTCTTATTTTAGGGTATAAACTGTCTAGAAAATACTTGCCTTAGGTCATCTTTCTTATAATGTGATATTTCATTAATCAAAACATTATCAATTGTAAGACATTCCAATTTTGAAGATGTTAAAATGTAAAAAAAAAAAAAAAAATAAGTGATGGCAATTGTAAGATACCATCTAGAGCAAGATGGTCTTTGTTATGGCAGAAACTCACCTCTAAATATAGTTAGGGCAAAAGGCTAGGATGCTGTAAAGAACAAGAGAACAAACAAAACAGTGGCTTAAAGAACAAAAAATATATACTTCTCTCTCACTAATGTTGTAAGGTAAATACGTATGTCAGTGGAGCAGTTTTGCTACATGCTAAATTCAAGAACTCAGTTCCTTCTGTCCCATAGCTCTGCCATTCATTAGGGTGCACTATTTGGGACACAGCAAAAAATTATCCATTGTTTATCTGAAATTCAAATTTAACTGGGCATCCTGTACTTTATTTGGCAACTCTACTTTACTAGGGTCTTGTATGGTCTGCAACTGTCAAAGCTGGGTTTCTATAGGTTATAGCTAGTGGAAAGGAGAAAGTGAAGTCAAGGAACACACCTGCATTCCTAAGGCCTAGGCCCAGAAATGGCACATTCCATTTCTGTTCATTTCACACTTGCAAAAAAGTAACTCATGTATCTTCACCTAACTGCTAGGGAGGCTGGAAAAGGTAGTTTAGCTAAGTGCCCAGAAAGAATGGGTGAACAGATTTTGAAGGACAACCAGCAGTCTCCATCATATGGACCTCCTGTATGTCCTCTATCTCTTCTCTCATATTTTCCATATATTTGTATTTTTGCTCTACATTCTGTGGGCTTTTCTTGATTTAATCTTCCTAGTGTCCCTTGAATATCTTATTGTATCTATCTTATGTTTAATTTCTAAAAGCAATTTCTTATTCTCTAATTTTTCCTTTCCTTTGGCAGTCTTGTTTTACAGATGTATTAGTATCTTCTCAGAAGATCTTTCTGAGGATACAATTTTATTTTAAAAGATTCTACTGTTACATGACAACTTGTCAGCATTACTTATTCTAAATTATTCTGTATATCTTTTTTTCTTTCATACTGCTATCTGCCTTTATAATTTTGGTTCCCTATTTATGGAATGATGGACCAGGTTGATTAATCTCAGTAATTGAGTTGGTTTCCATTGCTGCTATGTTTTTAAGCCTGTTTCCCTGAGAGACCATCCTCCTAAGCAAAAAGAAAAGGTTGTGTAGGGTCTCCTGTTAGCCACACTCAGGGTGAGCGGATAGGTCATTGCTGAAGAGGGTAGAAATGTATAAATGTCAGAATGACAAAGATTTAACCTGGGATGTCAACACCACACTAAACACGAACACACTAGTTTTCCCCTTAAGATTTACTGGATTCCTATAGAATGAGCCCTTTGGGTTTTTATTTTTTGGCCTGGCAGTAAGTACAAATCACTCTCCATGTTGGGTATAAGAGGGGTCAACTGGTGTAGCTGCTGCAAGACAAATCTACAGATCCCCCTGTTTTGGGTCCACTTTTCATGTCTGTCCTAAGTACTTGTAACTGGACAAAAGCAGTGGTTTCTTATGCCCAATGCACTCAGTGACCAATTCCTGAAACCAATTCCAGGGTTTCAAAGAGAGAGTTCATTACTAAGCATGTGGTAGGAAAGCAGATGACCTATCACCCAAAATTTTCTCTCCCAACTGCAGTAATTCTTAACAGTTTTATTAGAGAAAAAGATGGGCAAGGTTTAGGATAATGAGCACAGTGGCCCCAGATGATGTAATTAGAGGTGATCTAATTATTGAGCTCGCGCAGACTGATTTCATGCTTAGTCATAGAACATATGTAAGAAAATGGCAGCCTTAGCATTACAACGAGGTGTAGGTGACTTTTAGGTTAAATTCTAAGCTACTGTGCATGTTAGGCCAGCCCATTTTTGTTAGTTCCAGTCTCGGTTACCAAAATAACTTTGGACTTGGGGTGGGTTAATTCCAGACTGACCCAAGATTCTTCATTAAGAAACATTAGGGGCTGACTTTAGTAATTACAAGACTCTAAAGTTGAAAAACTGGATAAAATGGGTACAAATGAAGATTAGTCACAAGGTTTTTACAATCACAGGGGCAGAAGATCGGGGCTATACAATCATTATCAGAGATTAAGGTAGCTGAATTACAATTTAGAGATTTCAGGTAATTCCCTCTGTCTATTCCAATATACCAGAAAGCAAAAAGGAATATCTAAATAATGATTCAGTAATCAAAATCATCCCTTGAATCCTAATTTCTTGCCAATTTTGAGCCCAGAGTCTCCTGAGGGTTTTGCCAGGAAGAATTGCTCTCACTTTAGCTGCATGTGTTCTGGGTTGTATATTCCGCCACTCTGTTGAGCCGCATACTTCTAGAAATGTGTAGAAGTCTCTTGTCTGCTGACAGCCTGCCAACCTCCTTCTGTGCCATTCTCTTTGCTATTATATGTTTATATTCCTTTTTGTTATTTTAACAGGGTCGCAGAAGGAAGAGGAAACAATCATTTGCTTAGAATGTTTACCAGCTCTGTGAATCTCCAAGGGGCTTGTTTGTTTTTTGCAGCTTACAACCTCAGCGGCTTTCAGAGGTGGAAGGATGCTGTTAAGCAGTGAGGTCTTTGTCCTGCTGAGCTCCCTGATGATTTAGGGTATGCAAATTGGCAGCAGGGGCTGAGGAACGCTAAACAGTTTTCTATAATAGAGTAAAATAACCTGGAGTTTCCACGGCAATCCAGAAGGAAGGCAGAGTTGAGAGGAAGCTAGTGATAGGCCATGTTGCAACCCTTTCCCAAAACTCCCAATCTCTAAAAAGGATTTTGAGCTTACAAAATGCTTGGTTTGACAGAATTTCTTGTGGAAACTGATGAAGGTACTAAGTCTGTGTTAGGACTAACAGGGACAAATCAGAGAAAGCTTATACAAACCACAGGAACGTCAACCAAGGGGAGACTAGGAAATCATAATTCCCAGGAATCTGCAGAAATTGTGTAGAAGGTTTGGACTTTCTCGTTCTGTGAAATTGGCAAAGCTCTGAGGCAATCATACATAGATTTTTGTGGGTCAGGAAGGCCTCAACTGACACCTGGCCTACACATGCAACTCATCTGATCCTCTTTAGCTCCTCCTCCACACTAGCCAGGGTCTTCTTTCTAATATTGTCCCACAGTCAGAATGCTATAGCCTGGCATCCAAGACCCTTTATAATCTGGCCTATTTTTACCAGCCTCATCTCCTCACATAGGACACATTCTAATTATATCAAATGTTTCACTCTTCCTTAAAACACTAAGCCTTCCCCTCCTTCTGAAATAATCTCCCCCGTTTCTTCACCTAATAAACGCCTATTCATTCTTCAAATTCAAATGTCACCTTAGCTTACCCTTTCCTTCCAAAGAGTTAGCCATTCCCACCTGTGTTACCCTAGCATCGTGTTCACAGGGGATGCCGTTACCCCAGCATTTTGTTCCTCTATGAGCTCTTTGCAGGAAGGACCATGTCTCATTCACTTTTGGGCCTCAGTGCCCAGTAGAGGTTAAAGCCCTCCCCTGGGATCCTACAGCACCCTAGGTACTACTGTGATTACATTTACCATCCTACATTGTAACTCTGTTTATGTGCCAGTCTCCTGCACTCAGGGAACACAGGGGGTACATCTTCCTCACATCAGTATTTCTAGCTACTAAAGAAAGGGAGGGAGAAAGGAAGGTAGAAAGAAAGTTAACAGGCTAGTCAGGACTCAAAAGCCTGAACCAACACAGAAACCCTAGCCTATGACCTTCGTCAAAAAACAAGCAAATGAAACAGGTTAGGGATTCCCATATCCTAAGATTAAAGCAGATGTCTGGTACACTGGTTCTAGGTCTTACTGGCAGCAGAGATTCCCAAGTCACAGCAGTTGTGACTAAGGTTCCAGGTCTGGAAGGATAATGCTATCAAGCTTCCCAGACTGAGGGGACCAGTAGACCTAGCTTGGCAGTGGGAATAATAAAAAGAGCTTGGCCTTGGCATCAGACACAGCTAACTTGAATTCCAGCTCTTCCATTTCATCATTTAACCTCTCAGAATTTTTTAATCTTAAAAAATGGGATAATACTACCTGGCAGAATAGTTGTAGAGATCAGCGACAATATATGTACAATAACTGTATTCAGTAGGTGTTTGATTGATGGTGACTTCCACTATTACGGGGGGGACAGTGAGCCCACATAAATATGCAGTTTGGGTGATTATATATTCAAAATATTTTATGTGGTTATTTTCAAGGAACAGGAAAAACGTATATGAAATAAAAGTTCTTTATAAACTGTAATGTGCCATACAAAGGTAGGTAAATCATATGAGAAGTTTTCTTTTATAGAAGGCATAGGATTTGGATTTGGGCAGAAGTAAGTTCAGTTCCTGGCTCTGCCATTTACTTGCTAGGTAATCTTGGGCAAGTCATTTTCCATCAGCCTGTTTCTACATCTGTCAAATGGGGATAATTCTTACTCTACAGGGTTGTTATGAGCATTAAAAAGGCTGATGGGGGTAAAGCTCCTGGCGTATCCCTGCTTGAGGAGGGGGCATTACCTATGGGTCAGTTTCAAGCCTGGTGCCAGAATCACAATCTGTCAACTGGCTACAAATGAAGAAAGCCCCTCACTTGGGAAGAACAGATTCCAGGTTGGTAAGTGAGGTAGAATGGGGTCTTTTGTTTGCTGGAGGAGAGCTGAGATAACAATAAACTTCTATATGGAAAGCATATTGAAATGAATTGTGCAGCCAGGCTAGAGCCAGGAGGACAAGAAGCCAAGCATGACCCTTGCAAAACTGTTCCAGCCTTGGGGATTAAACTATTCCTACTAAAAGCAGAGACTCTTGTTTTAGGTCTTAAGAGTTCTATCATCTTATCCCATCCTTCACTTCTTTACTCCCTGACACTGCCATTTTTCCAACAAGGCACAGAGTAAGAGTTCAATCAGTAGTCTAAAATAGAAAAGATTCTAATGCTTGGCATTGATTTCCCACAGAGTTAATGGTCCAGGGCCCTATCAAGAGGCTCCCATCTCAGGGAAGCACTAGGTCCAAGGCCAGCCCCCAGGTGCCTCCTCCTTCAGATGCAAACAGAATGAATGTAGTGAAATTAGAATCCATTCAGAGTCAGAGAGGCCTAAGTTTGAATTCTGGCTCTACTACATACTGCTGTGTGACTTCACAGCAAGTGACTTTGCCTTTCCTCACTTCCATTTACTCACCTTACTTTCTTGACGGTAGCTGTGAAAACTAAATGAGACAACGAATGTGAATATAATCAGGAGAATCTACAGCACATAATGGAAGCTCAATTAATGTTAGGTCCCAGAGACTCAGCCTGCTTTTCCTTTGCTTTTCAGAGTAGCCATCCCATTCTCTTTCTTGGAACTCAATTCCATCCCAGGTGGTTGCAGTGGGACAATTTTCCCAGCTCCCCACTTCTTCGATGCCCACAAAGAAGTACAAAGATCTTTTTCATTGACAGGTTTTACTGCTGATCACTCTGGAGAAACAGATGCAGGTTGGGGTAGGAAGTAACAAGTAACAAACATGGGGGAGTAGGAACGTCCCTGGTTCATGGATCCCTGAGGTCTTCCGTTTAATTCCTAAGGCAAGACCTCAGATCTCTTCTCTAGGCCAGGGGGATCCCTTCCATTGGGAAGGCCCCTACTCTCAGCCCAGAGACCTAGAGGCAAAGTTGGAAGCACAGCAGCTGGAAACTAGCAGACCACTGCAGTTCATATACAATTTGGAGGACCTTTAGACAGTAATACCCATCTCATAGGCATTTCCTCAAAAGCCAGGAGACCGTTGCCCTAATGACATAAGCATTTTCTGAGCCTGCCTTATTGCTCTTTCACCCCAAGGAGGTAAACCCAAGACTAGGTCCTTTGACCATTCCAAGGCAAGAAATGAGCCTGGAAAGAGGTAAGGATTTTTACTCAGAGTCCCTTGTCAGGGCTTCCTGGAGATTCCGGCTTCACAGACAATAGGAAACCATTCTCCAAAGTGGAATGAAGGGCTTGAAGTCAAGAGGACAGTAGCAGATCCTAAAGATCTTTTCCCTATATTAGGCTGGAGTGTCTTGTGCACTATCCCTCACTCTGTGAATGGGTCTCTCCTTCAGCTGGAATCTTTCCCAGCCTGCTCCCCAATGTGAGTTTTCTGGTGTCGAATAAGATTTGAGCTCCGGGAGAAGTGTTTTCCACACAGAGTGCACCTGTAGGGTTTCTCCCCTCTGTGGGTCCTCTGGTGTGCTCCAAAGTTGGAAATATCGCTAAAGGTCCGCCCACATTCAGTGCACTCGTAAGGTCTCTCTCCCGTGTGGGTGCGGTGGTGCACGCCAAAGCTGGAACTGTTGCTGAAGCTCTTCCCACATTCACAGCAGATATAGGGTGCTGGCTCGAGGTGGGTCCGGTGATGCACAGCCAGCGTGGCACTCTGGCTGAAACTTTTACCACAGATGTCACAGCGGTATGGCCGCTTGCCCAGGTGATCTTGCTGGTGCGTGGTGAGGTCTGAGCGACGCCGAAAGCTCTCCTGACACTTGGGACATTTGTAGTGTTTCTCCTCCAGGTGGATCCGTTCATGCCGGATACGGTTAGAGCTTCTTGAGAAGCTCTTGCCACATTCAGAACACTTGTAAGGTTTCTCACCAGTGTGGATCCTCTGGTGTGTTCTCAGATTGGAGGTATTATTGAAGGTTTTGCCACACTGGGTACAAATAAAGGGCTTCTCATCTGCCTCAGGTCTTACATTAGCAATGGGGTCCTCAGGCCCTCCAGCTGGGGCAGTAACTTTCTCCCATGGCTTTGGTGGGTGAGCATCTTGTGGTACCTCAGCTAGGCTCTCCTGCTCATGCTCTTTCTCCTTTCCTGGGTTCTGAAAACCCCTTGAGTCATCCACTCTCCAAGCCTTACCCAGTTCCCCCTCCTCAGGTACCTGCTGTTCCGGATTCTCCTCTTTCTCACTGCCCATCTCTGAACCCTGAAAATGAACACAAATGGCCAACATCTTTATTCTCTGGAAAGGGCCAGATGACAGGGAATCTTTTGTTCAGGTTGAAGGGGCGCGTATACCATCTCCATGGAACCATCCATCAGAAATAATGTCATTAACTGGGGGACTTAGCTAGAACATCTTCACTTAATAATTTTCAAGTGACAAACTTTCAAAGATTTTAAAGCTACCCACGGGGAGGGCGGGGCACCAGTTTCATCCACCACTAACAGATATTTGTTCAATCTGAATAACTTCACTTTTCTTAATACCACTAACCAATGACAATAGAGTCTAATTCATGTGCAAATAAAGGAGCTTCCATATTGGGATAAGTTTAATATTCTGCCTAACTATAACTGAAATTCCCTTTATGTTTAATCTTTCTTGAAAAACCTTCCTTAGAAGTATCCATTTATTTGCCTGTATTCAAAATGAAAACAGAACCTCTACTAGTCGAGGCCTTCTTGGAGTTCTGCATTAATCTTTCTGAAAGTTACTCTGGAACCAGGTCTAGCTCTCAAACCTCCCTACGTGTTCTGCCACTCACACCCCTCCCCAGGCCTCCCCATAATCTAGCAACTAAAGATTTAACATCTGGCACAGTTGGTGGCCTTGCTTGGTATCTATTCTGATAGGTCAGTGCCCATCTCCACCACATTCAAACGCCATATGCACACATCACATACACACTACACATACAAACACCACACACACATACAGCCAGAGACATAGCTATACACATACACATACACATAACCACAATCTTACCCTACACATATCACACACACATGGACACACAACATTCTGATACCACACACAGACACAAAAACACAGACACACACACCCCACATTACACACACACACAGCTGCACACAACCAGTTACCAGCACAGGGCCTGCCTTATGAAAACATCAATAAATGCTTGCTAAACTGCACAGACTTTTGATTCCTAGTGAAGGACAGGGAATTAGAGGATGAAGAGAGAACTTCAGACAAGAGAACGGTGGCCTTTCCTCTAGGCCTTGTAGGATATTAACATTTCAAAAGTCGGGTGGAGATGGCTGTCCAGAGTGACATGAACAAAGGGATGAGGAAAGGAAGCACAGACTTCTATAAGGAATCGATGACAGAAAATGAAAAACGGATAATTTCTTCAAAATAGCAAGTATTTTTAGAAGACAGCATCATAAAGTACTCAAAAGGCCAATGACTAAGACAGATTTAGTGTTGAATTTCAGTGGTGACACATACTATCTTTATAACTTCCAAATTAATTAATCGCTCTGAGCCTCAATTCTTTCATCACTACCAACCTGCACTACAGGACTCTGCATGAGAAAGTGCCCATAATATGCTCAGCACAGTTTGTGGCTTGTACTAGTCATTCAGCAAATGGCAGCTTCTATTACAATTGTTGAAATCACTATGTCTTAGCCCTCTAAAGAATTCAAGAATGAAAAAGATCTCTTACATGATCTTGCTTAAAAAAAAAGTTTTTTTCATTAAAAATTGTATATGAAATATAGACAGGCAATACAGTCCCAGATCTTTAAGGAGCAGGGATTGGCAAATTTTTTCTGTAAAGGGCTAGACAGTAAATATTTTTAAGTTTTGCAGGACACAAGATTTCTGTCACAATTACTCAACTTGGCCACAACTACTCAACGCTGCCATTGCATGTAAAAGCAGTCTTAGACAATACATAAACAAATAAGTATAGCTGTGTGCCAATAAAACTCTACTTTAAAGAACAGGAGCTAGACTGTAGTTTACTAATCCTTGTTAGTGCTTCTTGAAGAATGAGCAGTGCGAAAAATAATATGCTTGCTTCACTTTAAAAAATGCAAGTAAGCATCAGAATCAATGCATTCCTTGATACTTAAATTCACTGTTGCCTGGCCATCCTTTTAAAAAGTATACTCCCCACATTCCCAGTCCTTCTGCCTGATAGCACTTCTCATCTTCTAACATTCTATTTATTTATTATGTCTATTATTTATTGTCTGCCTTTCCCTGCTAAAATAGAAGATCCATGAAGTCCTGGATCTTTGTTTTATTTACTAATGTAATACAAACTCCTAGAGTCATGGCAGGTATATACAGTAGATATTTGTTGGATGAGCTGAGTAAAATAAAAATTTGAAGGCCAGGCCTCTGTCTCCAAACCCATCCCATGCTTACCTGTGGCTATTTTGATCCACCGTTCCTCAGCAATCTCCTGATTTCTGCCCACTTCCTCCTCCTTTGTGCATCCAAAGAATCTTGTGCTTGCTTTTACAGTGATTTGCAATTGCCTGCTTAAATGTCTTTTTCCACTAATAATCTATATGTAACTTGAGAGCAGGAACTGGATCTTAGTCATCTCTTTCCCCAGACATTTGGCACAAGTGTTTCTTGAACAAATGTGATCTTAATCATACCCCACCCCACCTAGGGCTCTAGTATCTCTCTCTATGCAATGAACTACATGCCCCCCGCTCACTTCCAATCCTGCTGTTCTGAGAACCTATAATTTACCAAGCTCTGACTCTATCCAAGACTGAAAGCTGGGTCAAAATAAGAGCAAAAAAGATTTAGAATCATGTACCCACCCTCAAACAGTTTATAGTCCAGTGCAATGAGATAGGCCATGAACTCCAGAAATTTCAGACAGTGTAGAAGATTAAGTTCTAGGGGAGCAGGGACTGTGATTTAGTCTGAGTCACCTTTGTACCAGCTCCTCAATGCCTGGCACATTATACAGGCACCAACATAATAGTTTACATTTTTTAAAGCTCACACCAAGTTCTAGGCCCTGGACTAAGCACATTATATAAATCATTTCATTTTACTTCCACAACTATCATCTTCATTTTAGAAACGTGGAAACTGAGACTCAGAGAAATTAAATAATTTATCCAAGGGCACACAGCAAGTAAATGGCAGAACTGGGACCTATGTTTTTAACCACTACACTAAAATTGGAGGGAGAAAGAAGGGAAGGATGGGGAGTAGGGAAAGAGGGAGGAAGGAAAAGAAGGGAGGAAATTAAATCAGTGCCCTGGGAGTTCAGATGATAGGCATATCTCCCTGAAGAGATCAGCGGTAGGTAGCTTCATGGAACAGGTGGTATTTAGACCTGGAACTTGCAGGATAGGTGAGCAAGACTGGGATTTGCAGAGATGGGGAGCCCCATTTTTCGTGAGAGGACAGTGGCAGCTAAAGTACAGAGGTACTTTCATATCACACTTCAGAGATTTGGGAAAGAAAGGGATCCATCCGGCTTGTCTCTCCAGGAGGCTCAGAGATACAAGGAGGAGCAAGGGTGGAAGGAACTGAAACAGTGGAGAAGGAGCCAGGTCTAAGAAATAAGAACCAAGATGGAACTGGTGATTACAGATTAAGTCCAGACCCTGAGTTAGAGGAAGGGTAAGAGAGTCCAAGAGGCCAAGATGGAATGGGGTCAGAGGCGCCAAAGTTCAGGATCTTTGGGGCCAAATCAAGGGTTGGGTGTCGAGGTGGGGGATGGGGTCGGGGGCGTTGGGCAGAGACAGGACCTGAAGAGGCCAGAGGCAAGGTGTTAAGGAACAGAGAAATGTTCTGGGGAGCTGGTTGACAGATCAGATATAGAGAAGGACTAAAGAAAGTCAGAGGGTACGAGGAAAGGGTCAAGAGGTCAGGGGGCTAAGACTGCAATCAGAGGTCTCAGAACCCAAGAGTTTGGGTTATGCGTTGCGGGACCGGGAGAAGTCAATGGTGGAGTCCAACGGAATGAGCGTTCTAAAGGACAGGAGCTGGGTTCAGAGATGCTGGCAGGTTGAGGCTGGAGGGGAAAGAGGGCAGGAGGGGCGGACCCCAAAGGTATGAGTAGTGGCAGTACTAAAAAGTCAACAGGAGAAGGGACCGCAGGTTAGGGGCCGAAGGACATCAACCGGGCCACGCGAGCCCGGGGAGGGGGACAGGGGTCGAGGCGGAGGGATCACAGGGCCCCGTTTGCTCCCCCTTAAATCTGGGAAGCATTTTTAAAAAAAGCCTCCAACTCCTCGGTGAGAGGGAAGGGGCTGTGCCCACAGAACTCTCAGTGAAATCGTGTCCGCCTCGCCCTCGCGAACTCGGGCCGAACCCAGACCCACCTCACTCCAGCCGCTCGGTCGGCGACAGCTCCACCTCTCTCTGCTGGGGAAGGAGCCGGAGCCGGAACCCAGGAAGGATCCGCCTCATTTCTCCCGGATTGGTTTTCTGAAATTACTCTTCCTTCCCATTGGCTGTGGTGAACTGCCACAACGCGGGAGGCCCAGGCGGGACAGCCAACCAGCGCCGGCCTCGGGCGTGGCATTCTGGGAGTTGTAGTCCCGAGGAAGGTGGTTGGGCTCCCAGCAGAAATCGCAGAATTTTGAAACAGGGCAGTACAGATTTAGTTCCCTACTGAGGTCGTTGGATTTCCTTCCGCTTCCCAGCATTCGATCCCAACGTGTCAGGCCACCCGTCTGGAAAGTTGAAGACTATGTAGAGCTAATCTACACGACCTCAAAGTGCTCATAAACTCAAGTTTCTTCTTTACTTTGCCTGGGCGACCCTTCACGGACCAGTAGGCATACAGAGAAGCCTAGAGTTTGGCGCCCGCTGGAGACTTACAATTTAAAATCAAATTGTAGAGCTGGGAGGGAGTTTGAAGATAAAGTATCCTACCCCCCTCATTGAGCGAAGCTAAACATGCCCCGTTCATGAACTAACTCCTGATCTCCGAACGCCACTGCAGAGATTTTTCCGAGTCGTATGTACACCCTTAGTTAAACTTGACAGTTGTTATTTAACTCAGAAATAACAAGACCGCTGAAGTGCAACCAGGATCAGGATGTTTTTCAGGTTTTACAATAAATAATTAAAGTAGGTTGAAATTCTACAAGTTTTTCATATCTGTCTGGTATTTCAGTGCGAAAAGCAAAAACCACTGCCTTCAGAGCTAAAGAGACGAAGTCTCCCAGCTCTATCACCTGGTCATTTGGAGGGCCATTTTCGTCCGCTGTAAAGTCACTGGCAGAAAGGATTAAATGAGTTAACATGTATAAAACATATATATAAATCTCCACAAATGTCAGTTCTCTTTCCTGCTAGTAAGTTCTCTCATTTGGTGGGAAGAGTGCTAACAATGAGAGAATTAGTTTTAAGATTGGGCTGTTCAGGAAAGTATGTTTGAAACTGAACTTGGGTGAGTGAAATATACGTATCCTACATACATTATTAGTTTATAAATTGATATAAAGATAGGGTGGTGCACCCTCCCTCTGTCTACGTGGGACATGACTCCCAGGGGTGTGGACCTTCCTGGCAACGTGGGGCAGAAATCCTAGAATGAGCTGAGACTCAGCATCAAGGGGTTGAGAAAACTCCTAGAATGAGCTGACTCAGCATCAAGGGATTGACAAAATCTTCTCGACCAAAAGGGTGAAGAGTGAAATGGGATAAAATAAAGTGTCAATGGCTGAGAGATTCCAAACAGAGTCAAGAGGTTATCCTGGAGGTTATTCTTATGCATTAAATAGATATCATGTTGTTAGTCAAGATGTAATGAAGAGGCTAGAGGGAACTGCCTGAAAATGTAGAGCTGTGTTCCAGTAGCATGTTTCTTGATGATGATTGTATAATGATATAGCTTTCATAGTGTGACTGTGTGATTGTGAAAACCTTGTGTCTGATGCTCCTTTTATCGACCTTATCAATAGACGAGTAAAACATATGGAAAAAAAAATAAAGGGAACAAATGTTAAAATAAATTTAGATTGAAATGCTAATGATCAATGAACGGGGGGGTAAGGGTATATGGTATGTATGAATTTTTTTCTGTTTTCTTTTTATTTCTTTTGCTGAATAGATCAGAAATGATCATGATGATGAATATGCAACTGTGTTGATATTGTGAATTACTGATTATATATGTACAATGGAATGATATTGTGAATTACTGATTATACATGTAGAACGGAATGATCAAAAGTTAAGAATGTTTGTTTGTTGTTATTATTATTTTTTTTTAATTTGCATATGGGCAGGAGGCACCAGGGACCGAACTCCAGACCTCCAGCACGGCAGGTCGGAGCTCTGCCTGCTGAGCCACGGCAGCTGCCCTGTTGTTATATTTTTTAAAAATATATAAAAAATTTTTTAAAAAAGCTAGGGTTGTGCAATGGTGGCTCAGTGGCAGAATTCTCACCTGCCATGCTGGAGACCTGGGTTTGATTCCCAGAGCCTGCCCATGCAAAAAAAAATTGACATAACATAATACTGAAAAGGCAGAAACAGAAATAAAACAATGGTTTTTATTAACTGTGGTTAAAGCTTGCTTGGATAAGCCCAAGGATTTTCAGAAACCAATTACATATTGTGTTTTTCTCTTACAAGTTCAAAGCCTTTCCCACAACTTCCCAGTCACAATGAAGATAGCATTCCAAACAATAAAATACCAAACTTTTATTTATAGAACTGTACAAAAGCAAACAAAAATTCCACTCGGGCAATAAGAGAGAGAACTTCTGACAGGCAGAAAATCTAGATTCTGTCTGGTAGGACTGTGTTCCGTTTTGCAAACTGATAACCCATAGTTCCACAAGCAGGCCGGATATTTGTGGTGTGACTTTAAAGTAACGAGGCTTCTTTCTGGAAGCCACACCAAAAACCAAGCTCATTATTCTATCCTCGCACATAGTCTATCAGCTTTCTATTTGAAACCAGTACTATCTGAGAGGTTGGGTGCTATACAGATAGTTAAGACTTCCTGTAAAATGGTCTTAGGGAACAGCTCCTAATATCGGTGGCTTAATCTGCCACGTTTTTCTAGCTGGGCCTCTCTGAACCTCAGGAAGCTGGGAGCCTTTATTCTAAAGGGCCAGCACATCAGGCTGACTCATCCGTGTCTTTTCAAGGCCATGCACAGCTGAGCTGCTCTGTTTGAAGCTGTTCTAGCTAGCTCCCTGCTTGTGTTCCTGAGGCTTTTCAGGATTACAACTACCACATTTAAAGTCCCTGTACCTGCTTATCATGCATGGGTAAATTAGCTTTTGAAAACATGTACATTTGGCTTTGGATGTCATCAAACTTTGTTGTAAGCAGCGTCAAGAAAATTGAAAAGGATGGCATGTTTCATCTCCCCCCAATTCCCAAAGAAAAAAAAGGAAGGGTGTGTGAGCTAAAATGTGTTTATTTTTTAAAAGATTGCTTAGGGGACTAAAGGCTTGAACTGAGGGAAAAAGGGAGAAAAGCAGTCCCTGAAAGGGTAAGTAAGAAGCAGGAATTCAGTCAACTGGGGTCCATAATTTCACTACTAGAACTTAGAATACAGGATGAGGTAGAGAAAAATTCTTCCCAGCATCCCCTGAAGTAGAGAGCCCTTTCTACTGAACTCGTACGTTATCACACATTCAGCATCTCCACCTGTGGTAGTTAGAGTCGGTTGTCAACTTGGCCAGGTGAAGGCACCTAGTTCTGTGGCTGTGGCCATGAGCCAATGGTACGTGAACCTCATCTGTTGCTGATTTACATCTGCAGTCGGTTAGGAGGCGTGCCTGCTGCAATGAATGACGTTTGACTTAATTGGCTGGTGCTAAAATGAGAGAGCTCAACGTAGCACAGCCTAGTAGCTCAGCATTCCTCATCTCAGTTCTTGCAGCTCAGCCCAGGCCTTTGGAGATGCAGAAAGGAATCACCCCAGGGAAAGTTGTTGAAACCCAGGGGCCTGGAAGAAGACCAGCAGAGACCATCCTGTGCCTTCCACGTAAGAAAGAACTCAGTGGAAAGTTAGCTGCCTTTCCTCTGAAGAACTAACAAAATAAATCCCCTTTTATTAAAAGCCAATTCATCTCTGGTGTGCTGCGTTCCGGCAGCTAGCAAACTAGAACACCGCCTAAACCTAAACTGACTGTTCATTTGGCTTTCAGGAATTCTCCTTCCAGAGCAGTGGGAACTTCGAATCCTCAGTAGAAAGGCAGGGTTCATACCCAAACCCTGGGGAAGAGGTGGTGCAAATAAAGGGTCTGGATTTGGGGTAAGGAGATGAGACATTCCAGAATCATGCGTTGGGCCAGGAGACTCAAATCCAGGGTCTGGGCTGGACGGTCAGGGGAACAGGAAAGAAAGCCCATCCCTAAAAGGAAGGAGCCTTGAGTCCCTGAAGAGCTGGGCCAAGGTCAGAGTGCCAGGACAAAATCATATCACTGTGTGGGAAAAGCTCCGGGACCTGAGGGGGCCGTAAGGAAGGGTTCACCCTCAGGGACACATCTCCATTTGCAAGGCCTTTTCCCTCTGGCTCGGGCACAACTGCCTCTTCCAATTTCTGGAGTTCTGAACAGATAATTAGAGGTGCTGTGTTTTTCCCTCCATCATGAAGACAGGGTTCAAAGAAAGGGCGAAGGGGACCAGAGAAACTGTGGGTGAAAGTAAAGATGTGGGATTTGCCAGTCACATTGTAGAAGGAAATAACTCCTGCTTCATAGTCCAGGAAAATGCCCACACACCGTGGGGACTCTTTCAGGCGGAAGGAGGTCTGTGGGGATGTGAGCGCTTCATACTCATTCCCGTGACTCTGTCGCACAAGCCAGTGTCCGTTGGCCGGGGAGGCGGTGACCTTCCCCTTTCTGCTCACCGCCTCACTGCATACTCCAAGGATCCATTTGGTCTTGTCTCCCACGTACACCTCCCAGTAATGACAGCCAGCCGTGAAGCAATCAGCGCCCAGGACACTGACAACGAAATCAAATCTCTTCGGGTTGTCAGGTACAGGCTGCCTTCTGTCTCCAAGCCTCACACATCTCCGGTCCTCAGACAGGATAAGTTTGGGATGTGCTGTCTCCGGATCCAGGGTCACAGCCACTGCAGAGTCACAGAGGGGTGGGGTTTGGAAGGCTAGGTCTTAAGGGACCTTTGAATAGCTTTGCAGGGGGAACGTAATCGCTAGGTCTGTAACCACTGTCATTGGCCCATTTTAGCTCTTGGGTCCCACCCACAGATATCCTGGAATCAAAGAATACTGTCTTTCTAGGCCTGCTGGTAAGGTATGAAGGAAAAAGAAGTTTTTCATCTATCTGTGAAGCTGTGTTAATTCTTACGAAATGTTACCTTTGTCTTCAGTTTTCCAAAGGAAACCAAGAGAGCAGTAATAAACACCGACTTTAACATTAGCGTGGGTTTCAATTCCAGCTCTGTCGCAGTAATTCCCTGACCTTGGGCATGTCATTCTGCTCGAAACCTTGGTGTGTTAGTTAGATTCAGTTGTCAACTTGGCCAGGTGAGCATACCTAGTCTTGTTGCTGCGGACATGAGCCAACGGTACGTGAACCTCATCTGTTGCCAATTACATCTGCAGTCAGCTAGGAGGCGTGTCTGCTGCAATGAGTGACGTTTGGCTTAATTGGCTGGTGCTTAAATGAGAGAATGCAACGTAGCACAGCCT
>PVIY010035038.1:0-26654 GCA_004026745.1 Myrmecophaga tridactyla
ATCTATGTATGGAGAAATGAAGTGCACTGAATGTTGGCAATTTTTATTTTGGGGTGGCTAGATTTGGGATGATTTGATACTTTCTTTATACTTTTGTTACTTAAGAAAATAAGAGTACAAAAAATGAAATATGAAATATAACTATCAGATAGATATTGATTTGTCAATTTTAAAGTGAATGTTCCGGCAGAGCATTTTCTGTGAACAGGGGTTATTTAAATAGACTTAAGTATAAACTTTTGGCAAAAATCACATTCATAAAACCTACTGTACAACTCCTATTTTCCTTTAAGATAGAATAGGAACTTAAAAATATTTCCAAATCAAATCTTCATAGAACTTTCCTTTTTATCACTTTTTTTTTTTAGGTGCATGGTCCGGGAATAGAACCTGGGTCTCCAGCATGGAAGGCGAGCATTCTACCACTGAACCACCTGTGCACCCTATTTTTTTTCACATTTTTACACTTATCTTTCTATGCCTACTTTTAAAACTTTTTTTTCCAAAAGGATAAAACTTAATATTTGTAGAAATAATAACTATTTTTGTTCTCAGAATCTACCAATTTAAATATTTTAATCTAGTATATGACTGCAGCAAATAAAACTGCAATAAACAGTTTGGGAACAAATCACATTAGCATTTCAAATCTTTTTGAACTCTTACAATAAAGAAGTTTATTTATTCTTAGGCCAAATGTTTTTGTGTATGTGTGTGTGTGTTTAAATATAATAGGCGAATTTCAACCTACTTCATCATAGGATACTTTTTTTACATGGAGTTTGCTGATTTGAAAGGATGTATGTACCCCAGAAAAGCCATGTTTTAATCCTAATCCCATTTTTTAAAAGTAGCTGTTTCTTCTAATTCCTATTCAGTACTGTATGTTTGAATCTGTAATTAGATCATCTCCCTGGAGATGTGACTCAACCAAGAGTGGCTGTTAAAGTGGATTAGGCAGAGATGTGTCTCTAGCCATTCGGGTGGGTCTTGATTAACTTACTGGAATTCTATAAAAGAGAATGACAAGAGAGAAAGCCAGGAGGTTTGGAGAGAGCAGAGAATGCTGCAGCACCACGAAGCAGAGAGTCCACCAGCCAGCAACTTTTGGAGATGAAGAGGAAAATGCCTTCCGGGGGAGCTTCATGAAACTGGAAGCCAGGAGAGAAAGGTAGCATGACGCCGTGTTCGCCATGTGCCCTTCCAGATGAGAGAGGAACCCTGACCGTGTTCACCATGTGCCTTCTCATTTGACAGAGAAACCCTAAACTTCAACACCTTCTTTATCCAAGGTATCTTTTCCTGGATGCCTTTGATTGGACATTTCTGTAGACTTTTTTTAATTGGGACATTTTCTTGGCCGTAGAACTGTAAACTAGCAATTTATTAAATTCCTCTTTTTAAAAGCCATTCTGTTTCTGGTATATTGCATTCTGGCAGCTAGCAAACTAAACCATGGAGTAATTCTTAACATCCCAGACACAGCTTGAAAACAATTCAATAACATATCTAGTTAGGGAATGGCAATTCTTTCTCTCTCCCTTTACTCCAGTTTAATTAGGGTAGTATTAATCTGGAATCTTTTCTTTAAATTCCAGAAACTCAACTGAATTGCCTTAATATCCAACTGCTTCTATAACTGGGAAATTCTAGAATGAATTTAGTTTTAGGAAAGATTACATCTATACGTTTAAACAATGCTTTTGGGCCTCTTATTCCATATTTCAACTTTGCTTTTTTGTGTGTGACATCTTGGTTCATTTATGTTGGATGGATCCTTATGTGATTGAGCAAAATCTGTGTAGTTGAGCAAAAATGGTTCCTAGAATCCCAAGCTCACATGCTCCCAATTGAGATTCCTTAGTAGAAAGGCATCTCTCTCACTGTACTTAGATCAAAGTGCAGAAGGACTCTGATAGGTCCTGCTTGCTGTACTCCTATATAATTACAATTTCTATGGGGATAGAATGCTATGATTAACTGAGCCTTGGTTATTTGTCCACCACAGTGACCAGGGAACTGAGTAACTGGAATTGACAACCCCACCAACTCCACGGAGGATGGGGCTGGTGCAGTTCCTCAAAGAAAGCAAGGGTTCTAGAGACCCATAAAATCAGATACTGACTGAGGAGACTTCTCTACTGTTTATATGATTACATTTATCCACCTATTCTAGTTTGTAAAAGCTGCCAGAATGTGATATACCAGAAATGGAATGGCTTTTAAAAAGAGGAATTTATTAAGTTGCAAGTTTATGGTTCTAAGTTTGTAAAAATGTTCAACTTAAGGCAAGGCTATAATAATGTCCAATAAGGCATCCAGGGAAAATACTTTGGCTCAAGAAGGCCAATGACGTTCGGGGTTTCTCTCTCAGCTAGAAAGTCACATGGCAATGTTTGTTAGCTTTCTCTCCTGGCTTCTCCTTTCATAAGGATCCCCCAGGGGCGTTTTCCTTGGGCATCTTCAGAAGTCTCTGGCTGTGTGAACTCTGTTGGTTCTGTTTGTTCTGAAGCTTTTTCCAAAATGGTTCCCTTTAAAAGGACTGCAATAAGCAACCCCACCTTGAATTGGAAACCATCCAATCAAAAGTTACCACCTACAATTGGGTGGATCACCTCTCCATGGAAAAAATAAAAAGGTCCCACCCAGCAATATTGAATGAGGATTAAAGAGCATGAATTTATAGGGTACATAATCACTTCAAACCAACATACTACCTAAACCCAAATGAGAGTTTCTTTCTCTCTTCTAAGGTGGGGAACTAAAATTTCACGTGAATCAAGAAGCAATTATATCTGAGTTTAAGAGATAGGAAACCAACAGAGACAGAAGTGGAGAATCATGGAGAGACTAATAAAATACAGAAATTGTCGCTAATTGGTGGCATTTTGTCACTTAAAAGATTAATATGTCCAGGCCAAACTTTCAATGATGATTACGGGAACTAAAGCAATGTCAAAGTTGAATAGCTTCCAAACTTATGACTCCAGAATCAAACTTCTTTGGCCCTACAGCTTTATTTTCTTGAATCTTACTTAACAAAATACCCTGCCTCCTGTGATGTACCCAGGTCTTGGTTATCTAGATTTCTAACAGTTGACTCAGATTAAGCCACACTCAAACCTGCATAAACACTATCCACACCCCCATTAAAAATTTGCTCATATTTTTTGTGAGCTGATTCTTTTTGACATCTGCTGACATGGTTAGCCTTTAATCAGTATTGGGGGGAGTCCGCACCAAGATGTGGGCAATTTCTGCACTCTTCTTTTAAGTACCCCTGAAGCACAATGGGAAATGTCTTTAAAAAAGTAAGGATTAGCTTTCCACCTGGAAAGTCAGTTTGCATTGTGGTTAAGATCATACCCTCTGAGATTAACTACCTCTCTTGAGTCAATTATTGCACTTCCAATTACAAGGTATGTGACCTTGAGCAAGCTACTTAACTTCTCTTGACTCATTTTTCTTTTCTATTTATTGACTTAATGGATGTATCCAGTTCACAGGGTTTTTGTAAAGATTACATTGTGTAACATTTACAAAGCACTTAGCATAGTGACACACACCTAATGCTTTAATCACACAAACAATCAATTGCCATTGTCCTAAATTCTGCAAAGGAAATGTAAAGGATACTAAGGGATCACATAACAGAATGTTCTAGCCTAATCATGAGGCTCAGCAATATGCACGTTTTCTGCAAATTGCTAATACCAGCATCCCCACAATTTATCTAATGAGGAGGAAACGCATGTGGAGGTCTGATGATGACAGCATGGACAAGGGATTCCAGCAACTACATTAGAAATCTCTTCTCTGTTCTTTTTATTCTTTAAGTAAGACAATATCCATGCAATATTGTGTGTGAATTTAGTAAGGGGAGTTTAAGGACTTTTACCCATATTATAAACCTATAATGTTAAGCTTGAAAAGCTTCCCCCCTTTCTTGTATTTTAATTTTTTATAGGAAGTGGAGTGATTTGAAAAGGAACTGAAATATATCCTGAAGAATGGAAACCACTACTCAAAGAAAAAGGATCACCAAAACCAACCCAAACCAAGCAGAAGTTATTTAATTTCTAAACTAAAAATCCTGATGGCTTTTCAGGTATCAGTCAGTTTCAGTGTCCTGACCCAGACACCTGCATTTAATATACTTTTTAAACCATACCTTATATACAGCTGCAACCCTCTTACTAACTGACATTATCATGAAACACTGATAGTTGTGTTGATGGCACCAATTGACCTCCTGCTCTGATTCAGTACTAATATGCTTACTTGTCCCTTTTGCTGAAAAATATCTGTGCTCTGCCTGGGCCATAGGGAATTCAAGGGGGATTTGAGAGACTGTGTAGCCACATTCTTGTAAGACTATCTGGGAATGGTTGCATGGAAATCACAGACCAAGTAGCTCTACCTAGGCATTCAAACTTTAAGATGATTGTTTCAAGCACCAGGCTTTGGAAAGCAGCAATGATAAACCATTGATTTAAGAAGGGAGGATGTTAGGGAAAGGCAGTGAAGCGAACAAAGGTGGGTTGCTACTTAACTCGAAAAATCCACCAGAGCACCAATAAATCTTCAGTACATGCAGAAGTACTCCAGCACTTTCTCAGACTCTCCCAAAGCTACATTTTGTTTTGATGCTGTTTTGTTTTGTCTTCAAAGCTTTGAATAATCATAATTTGAACATAACTTCTCTGATAGGTACATGCTGGGGGAAAACAAGGGGCCACACCAGTCACTGCTCACAGTGCCCAAGGAGTGAGGAAAGCAACCATGGACATAGGATAGTAAGTACTTCCTGCAGCATCCTTCTCCCCACACAGATTTGTAGGTATGGCAACTGAGTATACATATTGGAAGCTTTTCAAAACTAGGTTGAGGAATATATCTTCTAAATATGTTGAAAGAGAAAAAAAAAAACATTAAGATTCAGTTATATCCACCCCCAACCCGCCCCAGATGAGAAAACTGCAGTAATTGCTTCGCTTGCAAAACATTTTCTAAGTGCCAAGTTATGTAGGGAATGAAGCGTTACCTAGCAATATGGCCAACTTTCAATTATCCATGGCAATGGGAGATGGGGATAGGAGAGAAAATTAAAATTCACAGACTGTTCCCAAACTTGAGTGTAATCATTTATATCACTCTCCTCTTGCACTAAGCCCGTTGGAAGTACCACCTTGAGGTGAAGTCTTCTGATTAAAGTTTCAACTTTTTTCATGTTTCTTGTCTTCCAAACAGGGGAAAATATAGAAAGCCTTATTTCATTCTTTGATCTTTAAGGCCTTATAAAAGACTTGGATCTAGTAGATGTTAAAAAATACTGAACTGTTAGAAGATGGGAGCTTTGAAATGGTCAAAATCTGGTACTGTGGAGAGAAGGATCTGTGCAATTCTTGAATTGGGAGCTGGAAATTATTAAAACTTATTTTTGCAGGTGAGACTAAACTGTGCTTATCACAAAATTCAGGTTTTATTGTGTTTCTGTCTGTATCCCATGCATGTAAAAATGGTGGAGTTTTGTGGAATAGAGACAAGTCAAAACCTGTGCTTTTGAGATTGAGAATATCCTGTTTTGAGGTTCATGAACTGTAGATCTAAATTTTTAAATTTCTTAATTAATTGCTTTTTATCAAGTCCAATTTATCTCATCATAAAAAGTGTATAACCTGAAACATTAATGGTAATTTTCTAGAAACTGCTCCTTCTATTCAGCCTATGTAACAAAAAGCTGTTTCCTGCTACATTTCACATTCTATTCAATTTGACTTTTTACATTCAATTCAATTTGAGCAATCATTGCCATATTATAAACTGCACATATAAAATTACATATATGAATTAATAAGTTTTGGCGTGAGTATACAACTCAGAAACCATCACCACAATCAAGATAATGAACAGATCCTTCATCCCCAAATGTTTCCTCATGTCCTGCTATAATTTCTCCCAGCACCCCTCCATCAGGCAACCACTGCTCTGCCTCCTATCACTACAGATTTATCTGCATTTTCTACAATTTTATATAAATGGAATGAAATGGTAGGTCCTCTTTTATTGCCTGATTTCTTTTACTCAGCATAATTATTTTGGTATTTTTCAATGTTGTTTAATGTATCAATAGCTCATTAATTTTATATAATTAAGACAGTCACATACCATGAAATTCACCCTTTTAAAGTTACACAATTCATTGTTGTTTAGTATATTTATAAATTTGTACAACCATCACCACTATGTAATTCCAGTGAACTTTCATCTCCCCAAAATGAAATCCTATACCCATTAGCAATCACTTCCAATCCTTCCTCCAACACCTGGCATACATACTTTACTATGGATTTGCCTTTTCTGAACATATTATACAAACGTAAGCTATAATATGTAGTCTTTTGTGTCTGGGTCTTTCACTTAGCATGATTTTTTTTCAAGAGTTCCTCCAGGTTGTAGCATATATTAGTGCTGTTTTTCCTTTTTTTTTTAAATCACTGAATAACTTTCCATTTGTGAATATACTACATTTTGCTTCTCCATCAGTTGGTAAATATGTGGATTGTTTTCATTTTTGGGGTATTATGTACAATTCAGCTATGAACATTCCTGTACAAGGTTTATATGAATATATATTTCAATTCTCTTGGGCATATACCTAGGACTGAAATTGCTGGGTGATAACTCTATGTTTCATTTTTTGAGGAATTGTCAAAGTGTTCTCTAAAGGAAGGGTACCATTTCACATTTCCACCAGCAATACATGAGAGTTCCAATTTGCCCACATCCTCACCAACATTTGCTATTGTCAATCTTTTTTGTTGTTGTTAAAATGATCCTTGAGAGTGTGAGCTGGTATTTCATTATAATTTTGATTTTCATTCCCTAATGACTAATAATGCAGAGCATCTTTTCATGTGTTTATTGGCTATTTGCATGACTTCAATGGAAAAATGTCTGCTCAAATCCTTTGTCCACGTTTAAATTGGGCTGTTTTCTTTTCATTCTTGACCCCAAATAATTATTTATATATTTTGGATATATTATCATATGTAATATTTGTAAATATTTTCTTCCATTCTGCAGATTTCACTTTCTTGATAGTGTCCATTGAAGCATAACATTTTAAATTTTGATTGTGTCCAATGTATCTATTTTTTTTTTTTTACTTGCTTATACTTTAGCTATTACATCTAGGAAACCATTGCTTAGTCCTAGGTCATAAACACTTAGAACTATGCTTCCTTTAAGTGTTTTTAGATTTTATCTCATATGTTTACATCTTTGATCCATCTTGAGTTAATTTTTATATATGGTGTGAAGTAAAAGTCCAACTTCATTCTTTTGCATGTGAATTTCCAGCTGTCCCAGCACTATTTATTGAAAAGACTATTAATTCCCCATTGAGTTGTCTTAAGTTGTTCTTTCTAAAAATGAATTGATCATAAATGCAAGGGGTCTTCTCTGTACTTTCTATTCTATTTCACTGCTCTATTTATCCTTACCACCAGTATCATAGTCTTGACTACTGTAGCTTTCTGGGAAGTTTTGAAATCAGGAAGTGTGACTCCTCCAACCTTGCTCTTTTTTAAGATTATTTTGGCTACTCTGGTAGTTCATTCACATTTATTTCTTTGTATTATTTCATTGTATGGATACCCTGCAAATGCTTTATCAATTCACCTAATGATAGAATTTTTATTTGCTTCCAGCTTTTAGATATGATAAATATAACTTTTGTTAATTTTTGTGTGTATATAGATATATAACTTTGTATAGAAATATGTTTTTTATTTCTCTTGTGTGAATATCAAAGCCTTAAATGACAATAGATCACCTAGATATTAAATGCAATGAGCCAGGTCGCTATCAGGTATTTACAGAAAATAAACATGAAATTTATGACGAATTAGTTGGTACATAAACAAAACAAATGGAATGGAGTTCATCAGAAAGCATTCTACTTTGAGGAAATAAAGTAGGTCTTTGGTTGAGAGCTAGAAAAGGGAAACTCTGATTTTATTTACATTTTTATTTAAGTATATGTCACCTTTTGATGTCTAAGTGAAACTTTATTAAAAAATAGACATATCAATTTTCAAGCCTAATCTTGCACTCTTTACTTGCCCATGGATCATAGGTTAAATACCTATCAATCTGATGAACAAACAAACACTGAGATGCATTTGCCATTGGAACTAATCAGCTGTTCAGACATAATGAGCCATATCCATTTCCATATCTCACAAATCAATATAAAATGATAAACTGATCCATTTACAGTAGCATTCTGCTGGGGCAGATATGGCAGGGGATGGCAGGAAGCAGCAGCATGTGAATTTTTATGCATGTTCCCTTGAACTATTTTGTTATTGATTTTTGAAATAGAGCATGATAATTAAGGTCATGGGAGCTGGCTAAGATCGGGCAGCTAATTCACAGGTGTGAGAAACATCTGAGTCAACCCCTTCCAGTAGTGAAGTTGCCAAGGCGAACACCTGGCTGTGCATAGGAGTTGCTTTGTCTGCCAAAATCATTGCTGTGAAATGATCAGCAGAATGAACAACCATCCAACGACTGAGCAGAACTGAGCGCAGAATGGAAAGAGGACCCTGAGGATAAGAACTCCAAGGTGGAGAATTAAAGGTTGGAGCAAATGCTCTGTTTTAAATGCAGCAAGCAAAATAACTTTTTGATTGCAGTTGTTAAAGATTTTTAGCATTGTCTGCAGTAGAAAATCACTGACATTTTATTTAAACAACAATCCAAACTCATGTGATAACACATTTGCTTATAATATTAGCATGGGAAAAAAAATCTTAAAACTCATCTATACTAAATGGCTTATCTGATTGATATCTTAATACCACAGCACAGGAAATTAAGCTAGTGTTGACCCACAGAGAGCCAATGGTGTTGATAAACCATATAACACACGTCTGATTAATTAAAACAATACATGTGTTACTATCATATGCATTCTGTTATAAAGGCCAAACATAGGAAGCAAAGTGAGATCAGAGAGAAAGAAATGCTAGGCATGGCTTTGCAGAGGAAGATTTCATTCATGAAGGAGAGAGAACTTCAGGTAGAAGGCAGGGCAGTATACAATAGTGGGCCATGTTCATGCAACTGTTTGAAGATATGTCATTCATGGGCATATCAATTTTATATAGTTTTTAAAATCCTTATCTCTTTTCTAGTGGTTTTCCTTATATGTCCTCAGTAAAGCCAAATTTCCAAAATTTCCATTGTGCAGCCGCATTAAGATCTCTCCCTATTATTACAGTGTTCATTTTGTAGAATTGGACTTAGTCACTATGGTAGATTCTTTTATTTATTCAAAACATTTCCTTTTCACTCTGCCTTTGCAATGATTCACTCTGGGTGAAATATACTTTTCCATTCCAATTATGTAAGATTTGACTTGCACTGATGAATGGAATTTGGAAAGAAATGATAAGGAGCCAGTTCTGAGCCATATTCTTAAGATACAGATGACCACTCATCTCTCTCAAGCTCCTATAATCCATGGCAGGATCAGCAGATATGCCAACCTATGAATGTGAAATAAAATTTTCATAAGCCACTAAGATTTGGGGATTGATTTTTAGTCAGCATTAATGTAGCAAAAGCTAATAGAGAAACCATACCCATTATTATGAAGTGCCACAAACTGGTAATTGGGGCTTCAAGTGAGGACTTTGCAATTGCGTTTTCAAAGCACCCTAAAATGATAGTGATTTAACTGTATTCAAAGGATTAAAAATCAATTAAAATGAAAATGTCTATAAGGGAAATAACTGATAAAAATAAGTTTTTTCTTGGTCTTGTGGGATTGACTCAATGATAATATGAGTGGAATGTAGATGGGTACAATTAAAAAGGTCATAAGTAAAATTAACAAGATGATGGATACATTATGTAACAACATGTTTTTGGTGATATGTGTCAGATGCCTAATGAGAACTACTTTCCCAGGCTACCGGATGCAGAATTTGAATCCCTCTTTACCCCTTAGGGTATTCATTTTCCTACTCAGTTTTATTTTCTTCTCCTTAACATCTACCATGATCTAACACACTTTAAATAACCACTTATTTAAATAACCACTTATGTATCTTGTTCATTATCCATCTCCCCAAGAGAATGTGAGTCTATGAAGTCAGGGATGTGATCTGTTTTGTTTCTGTCTATATTTCCTTTTTTTTTGGAATAGTGACCTGGCATGTCAGTCATGATTCCATGCTTATTGAAAGAGTAAAGGGATAAATGGTGAGAGCAGAAAGGACATAGCTTACTTGCTTTGTTCAGGAAGATAATGGATGTAGTTCATCTAGTCAAATAAATAACTATAGAGATCACGTCATCAGGTGCTCAGTGACTGGGATTGGACAGGAAATGCCTCTAGAACTCTCCTCCTATCTTTGCCCATTTTTTTTAGCTTGTTTATTTCTGCTTTGCTCCTACTATGGATGGTCTTCATCCATAGAACTGGGAAAGATGAACCATTGTCAGCTTCAAAAATGGAGCATCTCATTAAGCAACTTCAAAGGGAAAAGCTGATTATTTGAATTCTGGCTCATCAGTCATTTTAACCAGTATCAACCATCTTTGATTTAAGCCTATTAATTGTCTATAATACCCTGTCAATTTCATTTAGTAATAGTAAATATTTTCTTCCTTCTTTGTAACATTGAGAACTTGTTATTGTTTCCAAGTTGTAAACTAAACTGAGTGTGATTTAGATAAAAATAATTGTCCTAAAAGGGCTTTCAGGGGATGCTGTGATCTACATTGTTTGAAATGTTTCATATATTGAAATCAAATGAGCTATTTCAAAACATCAGTTTGTGGGACTCTTGTTAGCCATATTCATTTATGTTTCATGTTAAGCACTCTATAATAGACATTGGTGATTAGGCTCTAAAACATTTACATGCATCAGTTAGTTAACAAACTTATATGGGAAGAGTCATTAATTTCTTCAAAATATATGGCTTTTATAGTTATATTCCACTTAGGAAGTAAGACTTTCTCTGGGTTTGTAGATTTTTCTCTCTCATTATATGCCTTCCCCAACTCATGAAAATCCAAAATTTCCTTCTCCTTTTACTATCACGAGAGCAGGTGAAATCCATGTCAAACATTTTTCTCTAGCACTGGGTATAGACTGTTCTAGTTTGCTAGCTTCTGGAATGCAATATATCAGAAATGGAATGGCTTTTAAAAAGGAGAATTTAATAGGTTGCTAGTTAACACTTCTAAGGCTGAGAAAATGTCCCAGTTAAAGCAAGTCGATAGAAATGTCCGATCTAAGGCATCCAGGGAAGATGGCCTTGAATGAATGCCTTCATTCAAGAAGGCTGATGAAGTTCAGGGTTTCTCTCTCAAGTGAGAAGGCACATGGCGAACACAGTCAGGGTTCCTCTCTCATCTGGAAGGGCACATGGCAAAGACGATGTCATCTGCTAACTTCTTCTCCTGGCTTCCTGTTTCATGAAGCAGCCTGGGAGGCATTTTCCTTCATCTCCAAAGGTCACTGGCTGGTGGACTCTGCTTCTCGTGGTTATGTCGTTCTGGTCTGCTCTCTCTGAATCATTCATTCTCCAAAATGTTTCCTCTTTTATAGGTCCAGAAACTAATCAGGACCCACCCAAATGGGTGGAGACATGTCGTCACCTAATCCAGCTTAACAACCACTCTTGATTAAATCACATTTCCAGGGAGATGATCTGATTACAGTTTCAAACGTACAGTATTGAATAAGGATTATTCTGCCTTTACAAAATGGGATTTTGATTAAGACATGGATTTTCTAGGGTCCAAACATCCTTTCAAACCAGCACAAGACTGTATAAAAACACTGAGTTATTTTGGGCTCAGATTCTTGGGCTGTGTAACTAACCTAGATCCTGTCATCATTTGAAAGAAGGCTCAGTCTAGTCGACTCAGTGTGAGGGTTGTGGGTTGCAGATAATTTTGCTAATTTTTTTAACATTAATTGATTTTCCCTGCCAGTTCACTGAGTGTGATGATATGCTTTACCCTCACATTAATGAGTGGTAGAATTTCTGCCAGTGATTGTTCTGAATCTAAACTTTCTAGAGAAATTTGGCAAAGGCATTTGTCATTACCCCCATATGATTTGCTCCAGGAATCTAGTATCTAGGCTGTCAAGATCATGGTTAACGGGTTCTATTCTTTTTTCTTTACATTTCATGGAAGTATATGTTATATCAAGGAACTGAAATTGTTGGTCAGAAGTTTGGTTTGGGGGCATCACTTACCCTTCTGTTTCATAGTTCTAGCTGATAAAAGTATCTTACAAAGAAGTGAATATATTAGGACGAAATATGAGCTTGATTATCAATTATTCTGGAGAGGAGACATGGCAAGGACTTGTACCTCTGTACAAATCCAGAACTCTACAAATCCAACCAACTGTAATAAGGGACTCTCAAAGTGCTGGAATGTAGACTAGTCTGGCTCTGTAGAGACAGGCGCCTTAACATCCTTGGAGAATGAAGTGAAAGCTCCCAGTGTGCCCAGGTACGGAGAGGCGAGAGGGCCAGAAGCAAAGGTTGACCCTAACAGACTCCACCCATTGAGAACATGGAGCCCATAGATTAGCCACTAGGCTTCTGATAAGGAAAACTCAGAAGGGAGGATAAATTAAAGGACCAAGATTTTTTATCCCAAAGCTTTACATTATAGGAGAAAGTATCATGACATTTTCAGGGTAATATCTTTGCTATGTTGAATCTTTCTATTTACCTATAGAGAAGACCTGATCTAAAATGTAGAATAGCCAAAAGTAAGGATGATATAGTTATTACATGACTTAAAATGAAGGTGGGATGTCCCTGTCTGAAAATAAAATTGATACTGATTTTTGAGCCAGAAACGACATATACTCTTGTATTGCTGACATCATTTATTAGTATAAAATATATGTGTGTGCGACAACTCTTTAGAATCTTTGGCCTAAACTAGTATTTGCCACTGCTTGTTCTGAATAGTCCTCCAGGAAATGCATTTTCACATTTGAGTATGACAATTTTGGTCAATACTATTATTGAAATCTGGAAAGATTAAGGGGTTACATCTGACACTGTACTCCACTGTCCCTCCAAGAATTCTCATGTTGTGGTGGAGATGCATTTTTATGTTTGAGATATTGCTCAGGGGAAACATACTCAAATAAAATAGCTCACCAATTTGTGTATTACTTGGGTGGATGTTGCAGTGAAAATAATTTATCATTTTCCTACGAATATTAACTATTTCTCAAGAATATTAACTATTCAAAATACCCAGGATTTTCTTGTATCTTCTCTCCATGTAATGTATTTTGGAAAACAGAAAGAGAAAGATTTAGAATCTTGAATAATGTGTTACAAAGATTGTATAGAGTTAAGGTTGGGACAGGTGTCATCCAAATATGTTCAAGGCTACTGCTTTGCACGGTCTGATATCCTGAACCAGCCACACACTGTAGGCATTTAGGGCTATTGCATTAATGAAGAACTACCTGCTTAAAGAGTTGCCTGTTTCTTATGTGGCTTTCACTGAGAGCCAATTCAAGAAAGAATCCATAAATTATGTGACTATTGAGAAAGCTACATTATCTACATGCCTATACATATATGTCTATATGTATATATTTAATATTCTGTAAAGTATTTAAAATCCCCCTAGGAGATTGGGGAAGCTGTGTTTTTACCCAGTCCCAGAGTTTGAGGCATTTTTAATATTCTGCTCTGTGGCAGCAAGGCAGTATTTTATTGGCAGTTATTCTCAAAGGCTTATCAAAACATTAAATGCATATGAAAGGATATGCAGCATGCCAATTTCTTATATTGCCTCCTACTTTGCACAGATGAACTCACAGCTTCCCTCATTTACATCTTTCTTGAACAAAACCTTCCAAAACTTAATCCTGTGAAAGTGGTTGCAAGGAAGTAGGACTATAATGAGGCTGAGCCATATGTAGGAGACTTTCCTTTATGACCCTTTCACAAACCATCACTAGGCTTCATCTGGCAAGGGGAAAATTAGTTCAGGAAGTTGCACGAAGGCTGGATCCGTCCCTGCAGAAATCAAGGCAACTACATTCTTTATTTTTAACTGAGACACATTCTCATGGGGTTGACTGTGTTGGATTGAGCTGGTCCCAAAATCAAACAAATTTTTACTTGAAAAAAGCAATGTATTTTTTTCCAAAGTTATACAGAGAATAAAAGGCTGGAATATAAACTCATGTTTTCAGGTCTCATTCTTCAATGTCAACATCCAGAGGACATAGCATCAAGGCAACAGCTCTGACCTTAGGGTCGACTTCTCTCTTTTGGCCATCTGCCACATTCCTGAGACAACGTCAGCATACTTCACCCTAGTCTTGATAACAAGGCCTTAAGTCCTTGTTTCATGAACATAGTCATATTTTTAAATAGCTACCCTTGTTCCTAGAATTTTTCTCTCACACTTATTGTGAGGTGTACAGTCTACTTACCTTCCTGATGGCATAGATCTCTTACTTTAATAGTGTTCAATTTTAAGCTCTCTAATGCTAGGACTACAAGTCATCTCTTGCTGGACATTGTCAATTTCAGTAATTAATGTGGATTACATTACTCACTATAAGCCATAGCATTCTGTGGCCTTACAGAATTTCCAGTTATTTCATTATGCCAATGTGCATTAAGGTTTAAGAGAGTTCTTATTTATACCAAATGGAATAGTTGTCTAGTCTTATACTTATAAATTTTCTGTCTTCTTCTTTGTTTTTCTTAGATTTTTGAAAGCATATCTTTTATTGCAAAAGTGGTCATGCATTCTCTGGAACTATAAAAGAACCATACTTTCTTGGGTGAGCTTAAGTTCAATAGTGGACTGGTATTATCCTGGTAGCACCCAATAAACATTTTTTAAATTAGATATTGCATGTACTCAAGAAGGGTAATTGATTTCATTTTGTGCTCTAACCCACATAAATTGATAGCAGCTGCCTATGCCACTGGGTGGAAAAGAATTGAAGCCTCTTCAAACTCCATTTGAGAAACAAAGTGCCATGATTGTTAAGTGCTGTCCACCGTGAGAATGGAAGGGGGACAGATGAAAGTATCATATGATTTTGAATCTGTTCAGTCAGCACTATGTTTTACTTGCTTTATTGAATATTTCCCTACTACTGTGTGTACATTTTCCTCCCTCCCCTAGTGCACTGACTTGGTTTGCAGATTCTAGCCTCTTTGATCTTTCCTGTCTTACTGCATGTTAATCCTTATTTGCCTAATGGGTAATGAGTTATGGAAACAACTTAAGAATTCTGGGATGTTTTCGCTAAACTGAAAGAAAATCTACTTCTATTTTCATTACATTCAAACATTAGATAAGTCATTTGGTATTTGTTTATGGGAATCAGCAGAAATGACAAAGAACCAAAGGAGCTCACAGCATAGATGCCATGCACTTGATTTTGATTGTGCAGCAAATTCCGTATCTCTTAAATCCCAGAGTGATTTGAACAGTGAATAAAAAAGTATTTGCAAAGTCCCCTTTGGGGAATGGTGAGAAAGGAGGAAAATTCAACTTCCCCAAGTTGAATTCTTGATATTCTCACAAGCAGTGCAGACAACCAAAGCCATAGGCTGAGCTCCCAAACTTGGGGTTTGTTCATATGAAACTTAATCCCACAAAGGATAGGTCAAGCCTACTTAAAATTAGGCCTAACAGTCACCCCCAAGAGAACCTCTTTTGTTGATCAGATGTGGCCTCTCTCTCCAGCCAACACAACAAGCAAACTCATCGCCCTTCCCCTGTCTATGTGGGACATGACTCTCAGGGGTGTGGACCTTCCTGGCTACGTGGGACCGAAATCCTGGAATGAGCTGAGACTCAGCATCAGGGGATTGAGAAAACCTTCTCGAACAAAATGGGGAAGAGTGAAATGAGACAAAGTGTCAATGGCTGAGAGATTCCAAACAGAGTTGAGAGGTTATCCTGGAGGTTATTCTTACCCATTAAATAGATATCACCTTGTTAGTCAGGATGTAATGGAGAGGCTGGAGGGAACTGCCTGAAAGTGTAGAGCTGTGTTCCAGTAGCCATGTTTCTTGAAGATGATTGTGTAATGATATAGCTTTTACAATGTGACTGTGTAATTGTGAAAACCTTGTGTCTGATGCTCCTTTTATCTACCTTATCAACAGATGAGTAAAACATATGGAATAAAGATGAATAATAGGGGGAACAAATGTTAAAATAAATTTAGATTGAAATGCTGGTGATCGGTGAGGGGGAGGGGTGGGAGGTATGGTATGTGTGGATTTTTTTCTGTTTATTTCTTTTTCTGAATAGATGCAAATGTTCCAAGAAATGATCATGATGATGAATATGCAACTATGTGATGATATTGTGAATTACTGATTATATATGTAGAACGGAATGATCAAAAGTTAAGAATGTTTGCGTTTGTTTGATGTTTTTTGGTATTTAAAAAAATTAATTAAAGAAGTTAAAAAAAATTCTGTATCTCTGTGTTCCAAACCTGAACTACAGTTCTAATTTTATCTCCCAATTAATTGTCCCAAACATTTAAAAAATTATCATCACTACCTTTAAATGGGCTAGACCTCAACTTTGGTCAAATCAGAGTCTTTTTATGGGCTTGTGCCTATGCGGGGCCCATCTCACAATCAAGTGTCTAGTATTTCTAATGTGACCTCTTTTGGTTCTTTTTCACCATTGGTCTTTAGACATGGGTATTTTTGTTGTTCTAATCATAGCTCTATTAAATTCTGAATATATGTTAGTTATATAACTTACCTGAACAATTAAATTATTTGAAAATAGGCTATAAGACTAAAAACTACTACCATATGGATTTGCTATAAGTAATAACTGAGCTAATGCATGCAAAATACTTCACACAGTGCAAATGCTCTTTAATGTTTGTGAATTTATCAGTGAATCAGTTGAGTTAGTGGATGGTATTGAGATTGCTGCAGTATTGCTGACTAAAGACAAAAAGTATATAAATTCAGGTGTATACAGTGACACATTTTATATAATCAATTTATTTAATGTTTTCAACTTTTTACATATTTTATTAATAAAGCCAGGAAAGTAAAATTCTGGGTCTGTTTAGAAATAATTCTCACGAAGTCATTTTCCTGCCTTATGTTACATTTAGTTATTGAAGATGCTTATACTAGTTTCTAGGTCTCAATACACACATCTAAAAAATTACCATTTCTTCCACACCTACTCTCTATTGGGTACGTTTGTTAAGCCCACAATATTTGTCAACTATATTCCTCCTAACAACTTTATGAGAGTTTTATTGTCTTTGCTTTGCAGATGAGGGAAATGAATTTCAGCGTTATTAAGGTCAATATCATATAGTTGGAAAATGATTTCAGATTGATTTAGATTTGGCTTAAAGTCTTGCATCACCCCCTTACACAATATTAAACTAGAGTTTAGTCCAGGTCATAATTTAGACCAGTTATTTCCAGGTCATAATTCATTAATAATACTGGTACCCGTAGGATCATTATGAGAAAATCATTTTGAAGAGTAGCAAGTTTATATAGTAATATATTGATTCTCTGATTACATTTTCATTAGCAATAACTAGTAATGTTATGGTTGATATAAGTTCATCAAGGCACATTACTGGAAATAAACTCATGCATATGTAGCCAGATTGTGGGGGTGCATAAGCAAGTGACTTGACTGAGCTTAGGATAATTAAGTTACTTGCTTTAATAAATTATCAATATTAACTTAAAAAAAAACATAGGCAAACAATCCTTCCAAAAATATACATAGCAACATTAACTAAGGGACCAAACTACCTTCAACAATGAGAGCAAGCAAAAATTAAATTACCCTAATGTGTTGGGAAACAAATTTAAATTATACTGCGTGGGTCCATATTCTCCCTGTTTCATAAGCAGAAGCCAGAGTAGTGCTCAAATATTACAAATAAAGGTTTTCCGTTCAGTTAAATATATTTTAAGGAATATATATTATATATCATTGGTGTGTATACTCATTGATGCACAGAAACTTACTTTCTCTCTTGAAATTCTCTGTTTTACAGTAAAGCAACAGCCTTACTCGATTATCTCCGATTAATTTTTGAAAGAATTAATCCATGATTGTAGTACAACAGTCGTAATTACTCAGACAGCTTTGAATAACCAATGCATTGGAATTGGAAATTGACAAAGTACAAAGGTGCTATATTCATTCTAATTGGAAGGAAGGAATGGTATCAGCAGATGCTCTACTAACAGAATTCAATCCAGTCCAATTATTGGTGGCATATTACACCTGTAAGCAAATTACAGAGCTTGTTGCAAGAAATTTGGAAAGCTGCTCATAGTAAAATCCGTTATTCATTTGGCTTTTCTGGGATGAACATCAGGCTGGTGAAGCTGATACTGCCAAGTATGGCGGATACTTTCTTGCCAGTTAAAGATATTCTTTCACAACTGAAATAGAATTAATAAGTTATCTTAGCCAGGTGTTGGGTTATTTAGAGTTTGCTGTAAAGAGGAATTGCTTTGACACCCAAGGCACTGTTGAATTTAACTCGTTGTTAATGTCCACATATTGTTTTGGTTTCTTTTTTTTCTACTTTCAGTGAGTTTTAACACATAAGATGAAAAAGTATCTTCTTTTACTAAATTTATGCAGTCCTAATTTTTTAAACATAATTGTTAATTATGATTATTATCCTAAATCACTTGAGTCTGTACAATATTATTTTACATTTAAAGAAGCTGCTAAAGGTAAATCTGCCTTGAACACAATTAATGATGATAATAGTTTAAAATCCATTAGTTTTTAACACTTTGCACGTATTGTCTCATTTTATCTTCAGAACCCTGTGAAATAGGTACTTTATTAATGTCGCTGTAAACCTAAAGAAACTGAAGCTGAGAGAAGTCAGGAACTAACTTAAAGTTGTATTAAAATTTTTATTCAATTTAATAACTAACATATGCTTAATGGATATCTGTTGGATGCCTTATTGTATAGAGAGCATACTAGATGCAGAGAACAAGAGACATGTGCAATTGAAAATCAAACATAAATTCATAGCTGACAAATGACAAACCAAGTGAAACAAGACTTACTTGGTTATTTCCAAATAATGTTTGAAAGAATTAATCTATGATTGGAAAACAACAATCATATTAACTCAAACAGCTTTGACAGACCAAGTTACTAACTTAGCCAAAGGCACTGAAGCCCCAGTAGCATGATAAAATATTATAGGATTATCACATTAGCACATGAAAGAAGGGAGGCTATGGGGCGAACATGTCAAAGAACCAGGATAAATATAATGAAAGCGTATATTAAAAATAGTTACAGTGGGATAAGAGTGAATGGGTGACATTAAATAAATAGTGTAGAGATAGAATTGATACCACTTATAGCTGAGTAAGTTTGTATGATTTAACTTACGATTTTACTTACGATTAAGTAGACCTCTAGTGTCTGTGTGTGTGGGTATCTGTGAGTTGGTGAGAAGAGAATAAAATCCGAAACATGACTTGGAGATTAGTAACAATTTATAGATGATAATGATGGAGACTGAAGGCAATTCGTTTTGAAAGAATGTATCAGCTAGCTTTTGCAGTAATGCTGCATAACAGTCATCTAGCTCAGTGTCTTAAAACACCCATTTATAATTGCTCTTGAGTTTCCATATTGGCATGGCATTAGCTGGGCATTTCTTACAGACATATATTGATGATACTACTTGGTTTCACTTGTCTGGTAGTTAGATTACTTATGACTGATGTCAAATGTTCTCAGCTTGGTTGACAGGTTCTGTTCAGTCAATCTCTTGCTGGCAATGATAATAAACATATTATCATTGTAAACCAAGGGGAGAAGAAGTATAAACATACAAGCACTTTTTAAAAGCCTCTGTTCGTGACAAGTTTGCTACTGTCCTATTGGCAAAAGCAAGTTATACGTTTAAACCCAAAGTCAATATATAAAGGTACCCTAAGGGCATGAATAGAGAGAGACATGAAAAAGCAGAGCCAAAATGCAAGCACTCTACTACCATCTTCCCTCTGACTGAAATTATTAGTGCCCCTCCCACATGCAAAATACATTTTGCTACTATCCAATTCTCCATCAGTGATCCATGAAATCATTGCATCAAATCCAAGATCTCATGATATACCTCAGTTTCAGATGTAGGTACTCTTGATCGTGAGACTTAGCTTTGGTGATTGACTCATGCTCCTCACAAAGACATGTTCAGATCCCAACCCCTGGTCCTATGGATGTGGGCCCATTTTAGATAAGATCTTCAGGTTGTTACTTCAGTTAATGTGTGATCCACCTGAATCCAGATGGAATTTAATATAAATTACTAGAGTACTTTAGAAGCAGAATAAAAGTCAGATGGAGAGAGAAACACTGGGACCACCAGAAGCCAAAGTCAATGAAACCTGGAGGAGAAAGTTGAAGACCTTCATTGCCATGTGACAGAAAAGTGAGGAACCCCCAAATTTGCTGATCAGCTAGAAGATACTGACCCCAGGAAGAAGCAAGCCTTCTAGCTTCAGGTAATGTGAGCCAACAATTTCTGTTGTTGAGTCAACCCATTGCATGATATATACTTTTTTAGCACCTAGGAAACTAAAACACCTATAAACTAAAAAGACAAGTTATCTACTGCCACCCTCCAAAAACACAAACTCATGATATAACTTTAGACAAGGGCAAGATAACTGGTATAGACGATGTTGTTAAAAAATATAGATGAATAGAAGGCACATAGCAGTAGCTGCTCCATAAAGACGATGAAATCCACCCTGGGAAATTTACCAATCCCCTTGCCACAGCATTTGTGGGAAATGTTCTTTGTCCACAGCTCACAGCTCTGCATTCTTGGATGCCCTTTTTTGTCCATTGTCCTCATTTTTCACTTCTAAAGAAACCACTGGAAAATAATACTTTAAAAAATTTTTAGAGAAGTTTGGTGTTTACCAAGACTTGCATTGGTGAGGAAAATTTGTTAAAATTGATGATAGCCCTTTTTTTGTAATTCTACTATTTTTTCACAATAATTACATTTGTTACAATTGCTGAAAGATTATTAAAGTAGTACTATATTGCCCATATGCAGGGGAATTTTCCCCATATTCCAAGCTTATTATTCTTATTCTTATTCTTTTTTTTAGGCCTAAATTTTAAGTAGACTTGACCTATCCTTTGTGGAGTTAAGTTTCATATGAACAAACCCCAAGACTGGGGGCTCAGCCTATAGCTTTAGTTGTCCACACTGCTTGTGAGAATATCAAGAAATCAACTTGGGGAAGTTGAATTTTTCCCCGTTCTCACCATTTCCCAAAGGGGACTTTGCTAATACTTTTCCACTCACTGATCGAATCACTCTGGGATTCATTGGGGCATCACTCTGGACAAACCAACAAAATCTCATGTCCTACCTGAGATTCCAAGTTCTTATGGTGTTCAATCAAGCTATCTACATAAGTTAAATTAGGAAATGCCCTAGTCAAAATATAGATTTTGTACCATATAAACATTTTTTGCTTTAGTCTCACACATAAGGTGAAATTTAAAAATATTAATTACCATCTATTTTCAGCACCCTAAAAGTAATGACATTCCTTTGTTCTTCCTCATGCACAAATATTTTTAAAATTTGTACATTTAGTCACTATTATTATACACTCTAGGCATTCCTAGATTATACCATCTTAATCTTTAACGTCTATCTTTCTTTCTGATTTCATTTCTGCCCCTAGCCCTCCTCCTTCTATCATTCTCACATGTAGCTTCATTCAGTGTTTTAACATAATTGTATTATAGTTAGGTAGTATTGTGCTGTCCATTTCTGAGTTTTTATATTCAGTCCTGTTGCACGGTCTGTTATTCTTTTTTCATGCATGTCTTTATTTTATTACTCATCTACCCATACACTGGATAAGGGGGTGTTAGTCGCGAGGTTTTTATAATCACACGGTCAGGAGATGAAGGCTATATAGTTACACAATCATTATCAATGATCAAGGATACTAGATTACAATTCAACAAGCTCAGGTATTTCCTTCTGGCTATTCTAATGCACTAGAAACTAAAAAGAAACATCTAAATAATGGGTTAGTAGTCATAATTACTTGTTAAATCCTAATTTCTCAGTTATACTTCCTCCTCCTCAGCTGATCATTCTCTCAATCTTCAGAGCTGTCTAGGCAATGACCATTCTAACTTCTCCATGCTAAAAAGGTTCAATATTATAGGGTAGAGGAATGACACTGGTTGAGGTTCTTAGAGTGACTGGTACCTCTGGGTTTCAGGATTTATATGGCTTAGGAGGCATCAGGAAGCTTTACGTTTATAACAAAATAAACTTTTATAGGTAAAACATTTATAGAGCCTTAGGTAGAGTCCAGGGTATTTTTTAGGGTTTTCGGAAATACTGTTGTTTGGGGCTTTACATACTGTGGCAATTTTCAATATATGGCTGAAGTGTGCATAAGAGTAACCTTCAGAATGACATCTCTATTTTGTTTGAAATCTCTTAGGCACTGCGACTTAATTGTCTTTCGTTTCACATCTCTATTATAGTGAGGAAAGCATTTTTTATTCCATGATGCTAGAGCCAGGCTCATACGTGGGAGACATGTCCCACATTACTAGGGAAATTTACATCCCTGAGAGTCATGTCTCCTGTAGAGGGAAGAGTGGTGATTTTATCTGAAGAATTTGTTTTAGAGAGAGAGGGACCACATCTGTGCAACAAAAGGGGTTCTCTGGGAGTGACCCTTAGGCATATTTATAAGTAGACTTAGCTTTACCATTACAGAAATAAATTTTATAAGGGCAAGCCTTAAGATCGAGAGGACTTGGCTTATTGAATTGGAAATCCTACTGCTTGAAGTAATATCAGGAATTCTCCGGGTGAGTAAGTTTAATAGTTCCACATTTTTTCTCCAGTCCCTCAAGGGACTTTGCAAAAACTTTGCTATTTTCTGCCTCAAATACTCTGAAATGTATCAGGGTATTACAATAACTTATACAGAATAACAAGATCTCATTCCCTATTCTAGGCTCCATGTAAGTATGTTCTTTAAATAAACTGACCTGGCAAATTAAATCAGAGAGTGTGCTCCAGAAAATTTTAAATTTTGTGGCAAATGAACATCTCTTCCTTTGGTCTGTCCCTATGAGATTGGGTTAGGATAAAGAACACGGCTTTTGTGGGGTACATAGAAGTTTTGAACCAGCACGGAGAGCACTACCAAATTCATGGATACAGAAAACTGTGAAAAACTGGAGCTATCCATAAAGTCTATCAACCACAGAGAGCATTTCATGAGCTGGGTTTTAGATATGAAGGGGGACAACCAAAAGAAGCCAAAACAAAACTTCTAAGCGTCCTATATGCTGGCCTAGAAAGTTTGTATCTGTACTGAGAGAATGAGGAAAAAGTGAAGCACTTAAAGCAGAAGATCAATATGATAACTTTTTTCAGATAAATCAGCCTATAGCACTATGTAGGCATTAGAGAGATTAAGGTTTGGAAGCAGAGGGACCAGTTAGAAGAATGCTGTCTTAATTCAGGTGAAAAATCATGAATGCCTGATAAATTAATAGCAGCAGGTACAGAGGAAACACTACAGGATGCCCTAGCCAGGGGTCAGAGAGTAGGGAGAATTAGGGATTGAAATCAGTACATTTTCTCCCTATTCCAAGAGAAGTAAAGAGGTAAAATAATTAGACCACTAGCCCAAAGACAATGTTGAATTTTTTTCATCAAAAAGGACCCCAAGTTCTTTCTTTAAACTTATCATTCATATGTCAGAAAATTTGAGACTCCATATTCATAATAAAATAAGCTTCAGATAATTTAATATAAGAAATTTGTTGACAGCCTCAAGTGACAGCCAACTGTGAGCTTTAAATAAATAAAGCCTGTTGCATTTTAAGTGTTCTTTCACACAAGAGTTCTTTGAAACTTTGATTATTAATTTAAATTTTTTCAGAACTTATGATCGCATAGTTTTGCTCAGGGTGTAGGGAGACACACTTAGACACAGCTATAGAACCACAGAATGTTAACATCTAACCCAGAGGTTAATTTGCTAATATGTTTCAAAAACCCTGAAATGACTACCTTAGCCAGGCAATTTCCCTTCCAGGAATATATCATCAGTATAAAAATTAAATGTCTACATGGAATGTAGTTTGAAAATTTATTCTTCAAAATGTTATTTCTAATAACCAAAACAGTGAAACTGACTATTTTATGACGATAAGGTTAAATGAGGTAAGATGCATCTATAAAATGGGTTTACCTTAAATATTTGAGTATCAAAATTAATATTGCATTTGCATAGTAAAATGCTTAAATTCTCTTAAAAAATTATAAAGGTAAGTATTCTTAGTATTAGCCCATATTTGTGAAAACAAAAAGCTATTTATAGAAAATGATGATGTTTGCATTAATTATTACTGAAAATTTTAGAGCGAGCAAGGGGTAAACACTTTCATTTATAAGTTATTTTTTCTTATTTTCTACGGTTCCCTTACTGTTATATAGAAATATTCTGAGGATGACCCCCCAAAAATTTAAAATACTTTGATCTCAGATAGGAGAAAACAACTCAAATTGGTTTAAACATTAAGGGAAGAAGGTTATCAATTCAATATAAAAGTAACAAGGAAAGTACAATTTAATCATGTTCTGCCTTCATTTTTTTATAGAAAGTAAAATATATATTTTTTTCACTTCAGCAATGATTAAAAGTTCTGGAATTATGATTGAACTAACCTCAGTCATTATACTGAACAAATCCCTGTGGGAAGAGCTATGACTCAGAAGTGTGGGTCCTCAGTCTGCTTGGTACTGTCTCTGTAGTTCACCCTGCTCTGAGCTCTAGGACCCATTTCTTGCAACACCCATTCTTGGTACCAAATTTTCTAACAGTAACTATGCATTTATTGGTAAGTTCTAGAAGAGCCAACTCAGGCAGACTTAACCTAAGAACAGATATATAGTTTAATAGAACTAAAATATCCATGGGAAAGATATGCATCAGTCACAGTGTGACCCAGAATAATTTTTATTCTGAAGTGCTTTCAGATATGTCTCTTTAAAGTAGATAGTGGCCTCTTCCCTTGGTGGGTTACTTATCAGAAAAGGTGGGGAGTGATGGCTGAAGGAACATAGACTTTACATATGCAGAAAATTCTGGATGTTAATTAGATTCACTTGGGTCATGTGTCCATCCTTGAATCAGTCACTATGACTGTGCTGGTTTGAAAGGATGTATGTCCCTAGAAAAGCCACGTTTTAATCTAAATCCCATTTCATAAAGGTAGAATAATCCCTATTCAATACTGTATGTTTGAAACTGTAATCAGATAATCTCCCTGGATGATGTGATTTAATCAAGAGTGGTTGTTAAACTGGATTAGGTGACGACATGTTTCCACCCATCTGGGTTAGTCTTGATGAGTTTCTGGAGCCTATAAAAGAGGAAACATTTTGGAGAATGAGAGATTCTGAGAGAGCAGAGGAGAACAACATATCCACGAGAAGCAGAGTCCACCAGCCAGCGACCTTTGAAGATGAAGAAGGAACATGCCTCCCAGAGAGCTTCATGAAACAGGAAGCCAGGAGAAGAAACTAGCAGATGACACTGTGTTCGCCATGTGCCCTTCCAGATGAGAGCGGAAACCCGACTGTGTTTACCAGGTGCCTTCTCACTTGAGAGAGAAATCCTGACCTTCATCAGCCTTCTTGAACCAAGGTATCTTTCCCTGGATGCCTTAGATTGGACATTTGTATAGACTTGTTGTAATTGGGACATTTTCTCGGCCTTAGAACTGTAAACTAGCAACTTCTTAAATTCCCCTTTTTAAAAGCCATTCTGTTTCTGGTATATTGCATTCCTGCAGCTCACAAACTAGAACAATGACCAAGAAAATTGTATGTGTAAGTGTGCAAATTTTCCTAGGCGAATCAGGGACCCCCACCCCTGGAGCCCAAGATAGAGGCGACACACCGAGATGGCAGGGGTGGTCCCCAGAGGACCTGAGTGGAAGGGGTGCTGCAGCAGCAGTCAATGTGTCCACTCCCCACATGGTCATCTTCTGTCATAGCAGAAATTGTTGCCCTACAAAAAGACATGAGCAAGCAAACACACACACACACAAACCCAGTCTCATAGAGGGTTGTGCATTATGGTGGAAAAGCTGGGAATTGTTTTTTATAATTGAAGAACTGCTCAATTGAAGGATTTGTTTAATAAGCAAAATGAATGAATGAATATTAAATATCCAGAAGTAGACATTTAAAAGACTGAATGGCTTTTGCCCACATTGTTTCCTCTGCTCCTATTTAAATAGTGTACCATGCAACAACTAGTCACTAGAGCAAGGATCACCGTAGAACTTGCCACACTAAATGCAGAGTTCCTATTAGGGAATTGGGAGTTTTACAAGTACAGGATCTAAAATTTACTGAAATTTGTTTATGCAATGTCTATGACTGCTTGCAAACTACAATGGCAGAGTTAATTAGTTGCAACAGAGACCATCTGGTTCATACAGTCTAAAACATTTGCTTTTTGGCCCTT
>PVIY010035039.1:0-26653 GCA_004026745.1 Myrmecophaga tridactyla
GTAGGCTGGTTTTAATGGCTTCAAATTGCCAAGCCCTGGGGTCTGAGTTCCTTGAGAGAGGGATTCCACCTAAGTTGGGCTTCACCCCTCCCCTGGGGAAGGCACAGGTGGGAGATAGCCCTGAAAGCAGTCTGTTTCTGCCTATGCGTGGGGCAGTTGCAGCCTGAGTAGTCCCACCACTGAATCCAGAGGCAGCCAAACCTCCATAGAAATAGCCACAAAAACCCCTGTTTTGTCCCCTTTCCTCTTTTTCGGTTGGCCCAATAAGCAACCTCTGCCTTGACCAGTTTCACATGAGCTGGGGGCCTATTTTTAGTAGTCAGAATTTGTTTATTAATGCCACAATTGGTGTTTGGTTGGACTCAGTCCCTGCTACTGTTAGAGTCTCTTTCCTTTCCCTCTGGGAAGCTGACTGTGGGGGAGGGGCGCCGGGCACCGGCCGCCACGGCTTGGGGAACTCACGGTTCCGGAGACTCGCAGTCGGTCCAGCTGGTCCAGATTGGGGTACGCTGTGTGTCCGGTCACTATCGTGGCTCCGGGAGCTGTTCTGTACTGTTTCTGGTTATTTAGTAGTTGTTCTGGAGGACGAACTAAAACGGGCACATTGCTAAGCCGCCATCTTGGCCCCCATGGTGTAAATACTTAGCATGAATATGAATGTGTACATATGTATGTTTTCATGTTTATGTATAAGTATGTATGCATATGCCTACATATAGTCTTAAAACCTTAAAAAGAATATATATGTAAGACAGAATGCATGCAAACACACATATATATATGTAGTGCACACATATATTCATGCTAAGGCTCTATTATATGAATAAATGCCTTATGTATTTATTATATATAATAGAATATAAAATAAAATTGTATTTATACAAACTATATAGCCTTAACTGGCATATATAGATATGTGTATGTGTGTATATACACACACATGCTCAAGACAGTTACATTATTCTTTTAAATCTATATAAAATAATTTAATAGTGTTTGATACTCACCATCAACCATTAAAACAATACATGAATAAGTTCTCCTTTAAACATCAGAAATTTTATATCATTCCTTTCTTCTTTTTGAATTTGAATTTACATTCCACTTCCCACACAGACTATTCTCAAAAAAAAAAAAAAATATATATATATATATATATATATATATATATTTTTTTTTTTTACATGGGCAGGCACTGGGAAATGAACCTGGGTCTCTGGCATAGAAGGCGAGAATTCTGCCACTGAATCACTGTCGCATCACCCTCTCATATATATTTTTATGCTTAAAATCTTTTATTTCTTACTGTTTCATAATGTAACCAAATAGCCATTGATTTTGATAATGTTTCTTTCCTGTGATCATAATCTCCAATTATTAATTTCTTTTGATGGAGTTATTGTAATTAGTAGTAGTATACAGTAATTTGGTAATTTGGTTGTTAGAACAACAATATATATTTCAAATTAAGAAATAACTATTAAATATCAAGTTTAACATTTTAATGGAAACGCTTCATATTAACATTTAAATAATTTAGCATTAACGTTTTATATATAATTAATTCCAGAATTTAAGTTAACTATATTAAATATAATTGTATAGAAAAATTTATAAATTATTTAAAACAATTATAATTATAAATTTTAATAGTTAAATTTAATAATAAATTTAGCAATTAAATTTAGTAATTTAATATTAACATTTTAATGGAACTGCATCCCTTAATAAGACAAATGGGGCTTTTTATCCCAATTAGTTTATGTGTCAGGGTTTGATTTTTACCTACTGCTAGAATGGGTCAGGGTTCAGCATCAATTTTGTTTCTTGATGTAAGTGTAAAAGAATCTTGTCCAAATAAAAACATAGAAAGGAATGGAAAGACTTTTGTAACAGCACTGTCAGTCAATTTTTTGAACTTACTCTGAGCCAAAAATCATGTATTGATCTATCTTGAAAAAGTATTTTTAATGCATTATCAGTTTGTATTCCTTCAATTTTGTTAAAAGCAAAGAATTGGACACCACCTGACTTGCAAATGCATGTTTTACTCAGTCATTCATCTGCTCAGCACCAACACTGACATTTCCAATTCTTTTCCTGTTTAGTGCCCAGGGAAATGTGCGGTAGCTAATAAGATTAGGGTGGGAAAGAGGTTCTTCTGTAAAACAGAAGAAGAACTATTGGGGAAAAGAAGAACCTGCCCCTTCATCATAAGCAAAATCTCAGGCATATCAGTTAGAAGAAAGAGTATATATGGAAGGTGAATATCTGGAAATATATTCCCTTCAAACTGTTGGTACCCTTATAACATTTAGAAAGTGTTCATATAGCCCAGTTTGAAAACCACTAATGTCTTCCATTTCACAAAACTGCTTTTTCAAACCTCCTTTTGAATGAACTCATTCCAGATAGAGGCTGTGCTTAACTCCTTTCCTCTTTGTAACAGGAAGATGCTGTTAATTACTTGGCTGGTCACAGGATTGCACTTAATCTCTAGATTCTCCCAAAATCTAAAAATACAGACTCAAGAATTTGACTTGCTTGATGGATGGGAATTATGAAGAGAACAGAGTTCTGGAAAAGAGAAAGAAAATTAGTGAGAAAATATTGCTCATTCCTTAACCCTTATGAGATAAAAGTGGGCCATAACCTGCTGCTAGCACTATCTTAGCACTATCAATGAGATAAGTGTGCTTACTTATTGATTTAAACAGATTTCGAAACTGATATACTTAGTAAAAAGGAAAATTACCCTTGCTAGCATATGCACTTGTTTAGGCCATGAATATTTTCAGAAGGGTGGGTTTGGCATTCAGAATTAGGACAGATGTTCATTTGGGTAATGCAAAAACAGTCACCTCACCATGAAGCTAAAGAACAGTTTGGTGAAATTTGGTGGAGAATAGTTGCCAAAAAGAAGGAAAAAAAAACAAAAGAAGCAGAAGCCAAATAAACTGATGGCTTTTTTTTCCTTTAACATTTCTATTTTGAAATAATTTGAAACTTATAGGACAGTTATAAAAATAAAACAAACCCTATGCAGAGAACTTCCAAATACTGTATACCCACCCAGAAACCAGTTCCACCAATTTTAACATTTGCCACCATTGCTTGCTTGCTCTTCCTCTCCCTCCCTGCCTCCCTCTCCCCTTCTCATTCCCCTTCCCTTCCCTTCCCTGCCCTCCCCTCCCTTCTTCTCGTTCCCCTTCCCTTCCCTTCCATCCACCCATCCATCCATCATCTGTATATCTTATCTGTGTATTTCCTGGAAATTTGATAGTTAGTTGTATACTTGAACACTTAATGCTTTCATGGACATCCTGAGAGCAAGGGAATTCGCTTATGTAGCCACTGTAAGGGCAGTTATCAAGTTTAAGAAGTTTAACAGTAATGTAAAACTTACAATCTAAATTCCAGTTTTTTCCTGTGCTCCAATAATGTCCTTTTTCCACTGCTCCCTCTCACCCCCGCCCCCCGCCCCGGCCTGGTGGCTTGCTGAGCTGCAGTCTTACACTTATCAGATTCTTGGTGAGATGGTGGAGAGGAAGAAGATTCCATTTCTGACTCATACATCAGTTTTAATTCTATTTTTTTATATCTGATCCCCCAGCTCTGAACCAAACTTTTTTTCTACCTTGTTCATCTTTCTTATACAATTATGCATAAAATACAGGATTCTCATATATCCTTCTATTATTAACACTTTGGATTAATGTGAAACATTTGTTACAATTGATGATAGCACATTTTTATAATTGTACTATTAATTATAGTTCATGTTTTACCTTAGGGATAACTGTTTTGTGGATTTTTAAAAAATTTATTCTAGTAACATATATACAACCTGAAATTTCCTCTTTGAACCATATTCAAATATATAATTCAGTGCTGTTTATTCCATTCACAATGTTGTGCTACTATCACCACCATCCATTACCAAAACTTTTCCCTCATACCAAATAGAAACTCTGTACATTTTAAGCCTTAACTCCCTATTCCCTACCCTCACCACATCCTTGGTTCCCGTATTCTAGATTCTGTCTCTACAAATGTGCCTGCTCTGTTATTTCAGATCATTGAGATAGTACAATATTTATACTTTTGTGTCTGGTTTATTTTACTCAGCATGTTGTCTTCAAGGTTCATCCATGTTGTGGCATGAATCAAAACTGCATTTTTCTTCGTGGTTGAATTCCATCGTGTGTATATGTACCACATTTTGTTGATCAATTCATCAGTTAATGGACACTTGGCTTGCTTCCATCTTTTGGCAATTGTGGATAATGTGCTATGAACATTGATGTACAAATATCTGCTCAAGTTTCTGCGTTCACTTTTTTGGTTATATACCTAGAAATGCAACTGCTGATAATTCTTTATTTAACTTCCAAAGTAACTGCCAAACTGTCTTCCATAGCAGTTGCACCATTTTACATTCCCACTAGCAATTATTGAGTGTTCCTATTGTATTTCTGTTTTTAATAGTAGCTATTCTAGTGGGTATGAAATGGTATCTCAGTGTGATTTTGATTTGCGTTTCCCTAAAGGCTAATCATGTTGAATATCTTTTCATGTGCTTTTGGCCAATTGTATGTCTTCTTTGGAAAAATGTCTATTCAAGTCTTTTGCCCATCTTTGAATTGGGTTGTTTGTCTTTTTGATGTTGAATTGAGGGATATTTTTATATATTCTGAGTATTAAATCCTTATCAGATATGTGGTTTCCAAATATATTCTGCCATTGAATAGATTTCATTTTATTTTCAAAGGATAAAGTCCTTTATGGCACAAAAGTTTTTAATTTTGGTGAAGTCTTCTTTGTCAATTTTTTTCTTTTGTTTCTTAAGCTTTGGATGTAAAGTCTAAGAAAAACTATTGCCTAACACAAGGTCCAGAAGATGCTTCCCTATGTTTTTTTTACTTGAAATTTTATAGTTTGGGCTCTTATATTAAGGTCTTTGGTCCATTTTGAGTTGTTTTCTATATATGGTGCCCCCATATATGGATGGTATATGGTATGAGGTAAGGGTCCACCTTCATTCTTTTGCATATGGTGTTCCAGTTTTTCCAGCACCATTTGTTGAAGAGACTATTCTTTCTCAATTGAGAAGTCTTTGTCTCATTATCAAAAAACAGTTGGCCATAAGTGGGAGGGTTGATTTCTGAGCTCTCAATTCAATTACATTGGTCTATATGTCTGTCCTTGTTCCAGTACCATCCTAACTCATTATTGTGGCTTTGTTATCAGTTTTAAGATGGGAAGTATGAGTCCTCTAAAATCATTTTTCTTTTTCAATATGGCTTTGGCAATTTGGATTCCCGTACCCTTCTGTATGTATTTTTTCTGATATGAAATATATTTCTTCATAATATACTGTTGAACAGAAGAGGAAAATGTTTTAAGTTAGAAAAACATGTACAGTCCAATTTTTTACCATAGTTGGTGAAGGAGTTATGAGAAGGTAGAAATCACTGAGATACTTAAGTGGCAGCTGTCAAAAGCGTTCAGAGTGATTTATCATGCCCTGTTCCCAAACCTTGGGAAAATGACTGGCATTAGTAGTACTAAGAGGGTAGCCTTTAAACTGTTTTAAAATTCTGCAGTGAAATCAATCATTAATTTCATGTTTATTTTATACAGGATCTTTCACAAGTTTTTAGTTTTAAAATGATCAATTCATAACTAAATTTAAAGACAAATTTTCCTCTCAACTAATGATTTTCATCCTGCTATTTATAGTTCAGTTTACCAACTTTTGCCTATGATACCCATTCTTCATTTCATAAGATCTGAAATATACAATTGTATATTATAGACAAAAATTGTTCATTTGTTTTTAAATAATGCTATAAAGAGTAGGTCAGTTTTCAAGCTTATGTAAAACCATACTACACCAATATGAATTTGTCTTCCATACCCATGTATCACATTCTGTTAGATAGGAACACGAAGGAAATTCTTAATGCATATGCCTCTACTACCTATACTCTTGCCCTGAGCTGTCATTTTGACACTTACATAAGAATATCTCACTTGCCAATTAAATGGTGATATGCCAAGAGCCCAATTCTTACGAGTTTTAGGTATTCATAGAGTATTACATTATTTTCCTAGACTGCTTTAGTTTATAAAAGACAAAGATGGCCACCTTAACTTAATTCCATATATATGATGCTACTTATTCAATTTATTTAAAATATTAATAAACATAATAATCAAACTAATGTTCCAAGTTTATGCTGTTTGAAATTTATGCTTATGAAAACACTACAGGAGAAGACACAGTAGAGACTGCCTTGCCACAAGAGGTAAAATTTTTTTATAGAGATGTAGAAATAGAAGGACAAATCTAGTTGTCTGAAGAACAATTCACTGTACATATTTTATTTAGTTTTGTACACTGTCTAAATATGGATGGAACTGCTTCTCTACTTGAACCATTTAAAAAAATTTATTGTGAGATTTAACATATATACAAAAAAGCAATAAATTTTCAAGTACATTTTAACAAATAGATATGGAACAGATTTCAAAGTTTGGTATGGGTTACAGTTCCACAATTTCAGGTTTTTCCTTTTACCTGCTCTAAGACATTGGAGACTAAAAGAAACATCAATATAATGATCCAGAAGTCATACTCACTTGTTGAATTCCATCCTGTTATAGCTCCTCCCTCTTGTTTGATCCGTCTCCCAGTCTTCAGGGTTATTTGGGCTATGCCCATTCTGACTTTGGCATGTTGGAAAGCAGTGTAGACAATATGGGATAGGGAGATAGAACTAGTTGATGTTTTTGGAGAGGCTAGTTTCTCTGGGTTTCAGAACTTATCTGACTTAGGAACCCATCTGGTGGTTGTAGGTTTCTGGGAAGTAATCCTAGTGCATGAAACTTTTGAAGAAATCTCAGTAGAACCCTCAGTGTTCTTTAGGGTTAACAGGAATGGTTTTGGTTGGGATTTGGCAAACTATGGCAATTAGCAATATCTAGCTGAAGGTTAAAAGTAGCCTCCAGAATGGCCTTTCAACTCTATCTGAGATCTCTTAGCCTCTGATACCTCATCTTGTTACATTTCTTTCCCTCCTTTTGGTCAGGAAGGCGTTGTTGACCCCATGGTGCCAGGGCCAGGGTCATCTCTGGGAGTCATGTCCCATGTTGCCAGGGAGAATTTCACCTCTGAATGTCATGTCCCACGTGGGGAGGTAATGATTTTCCTTGTAGAGGTGAGCTTAAAGAGAGAGAGGCTACATCTGAGCAACAAAACAGGTTTTCTGGAAGTAGATCTTAGACATAACTATTGGTAGGCTTAGCTTCTCTGCTACAGAAATAAGTTCATAAAAACAATGCCCATTTGAGCCATTTTTAACCAAAGCAAAATAACCTGAATAATACAAAGTGTTAAAATACAGCATAAAAATACAGAAACAGACATTCTAATTCTAGTTAGGGATGTAAATACTTTTTTTTGGTTAATACTTTTAATTACATAACCAAAATTATGCAATTTCCACTATTTGATATTTTGATAAAACCAGTTACAATACACAAGATTTTTAAATAAGATAATATGTATCAAACTACATAGATATGCAAAGTTTACAGGCTGTTATGAAGCTTTATCTTAAAACTACCTTCTGGAAAATAAACATTCAGGGTGGGCCATGCTCAGTGGCAGAGTTCTCACCTGCCATGCTGGAGACCAGGTTCAATCCCTGGTGCCTGCACATTTAATGAAAAATAAAAAAGAGAAAATAAACATTCATTTGACCAGTTCTCTCAACTTTAAACAAATATGATTAGAAATATACATTTTAATTAAAAAAATCAAGAAAATAATTGATCAAATACTGATTAATCAGTTACATTTAAAAACTTTTAATAATCTGTACATGAGTGCAGGATAGATAAAAGTCTGTAAATTATTAATATAAAACTACAGTACTATAATCAGATGAAGACTTGCTGACAGTTAATTCTGCTGGGTAATTAAGGAGGTAATTTCCTACACAGTATAGTGAATTGTCCAATCTTTTAAACACAGCTGTAATATTTCCTCTTAGCATAATTGGGAATATTCAGATTTGGAAGAGATGGAAGAGCAGCAGCTAGCCTCACCAGGACAGTGGGAAATAAGTATGTAATTACATTTTTTAAAATCCATAGTTATGTTTAGGAAATCACACAAACACAGATCACAGATTTGAATGAAATGTATAAATTTGTAGCAAAGCTTTGTCTTTTTTTTTTTTTTTTGGCATGGGCAGGCTCCTGGAATCGAACCCAGATCTCTGGCTCGGCAGGAGAGAATTCTGCCACTAAGCCACCATTGCACTGCCCTGTAGCAAAGCTTTGTAGTTACAAAAAACCAAATTACCGAAGAATGTACAAAATTAATGTTTATTCCACCTTTGTGTCTTATTCTTGTATCCTTCACCAGTGTTACATGAAGAAAAAAACAAAAGCAAAACAAAATGAATACCTGAAATCAGAATCATTAATATTATCAAGTAGGGAAACAAATAAAATATAGCGGCCATCAGCAAGAGTGTGGCCAAGACTGCTGTAAAAAAAAAGATAGAAATAAAATAAATAAATAAAATAAAGCAAAAAAAAAAAAGAAACAAAGAAAATTGTATGCATCATATTCTTTCAAACCAGCAAAATATGCTTCTGCATACAATGGAACATAAACAGATTTTTTCCTTTAAGATAGAGAAATGCAAGTTCTTTTTGAATTTTGTGGGTAAATGTGTTTGTAATGGTAATTGTACTAAGCTGTTAACAGTGTGGGCCAGGAACACAAATGGATTCTGGGGATAATGTGTATTGTAATTCTTTGATTGGGATAGTGGATACACTAGTGAAAACTAAATGTCTAAATGAACACAGACGCACAAAACAAGGCAAATGAGCTTTCTCTTATATTTTAGCAGCATTTGAATGGAAATCAAATTTAAATGCAATCCACTCTGCTTTCGAAGAGGCTTTGGTTCAGCTCCCAAATCTCAATTGTTTGATGTAGTCTCCTATGAGAATATTCACAAAGTGTTTTCTTAAACAAGGCTATATTATAGTGGTAGATGCTCTTAGTAGCTGTGTCTGCATGGGACTGATAACCCATCGCTATCTTTGCAGGAAGTCCTAACTTTTCCTTGTATACCCTCCCTAAATGATTAACAGCTTTTGTGTTTTCACATTCAGTAGTCCATAATGTTATCTTATGATCTTTTGTTCTAACTAACAGTGACTCCACATACATCCTCACTGTAGTCATCAAGAGATTCTCTGATAAGGCACTGTCTCTAATCAAAGGCAATCGAGGTCACTTTGTCTCTTCCGTCTGTTCAGTGTACTTAGCTGTTGTCGTCCTGGGTTATTTTTTAATCTTCCCACATAGGGTCAATACCATCCTTAAAAAGTGAGTAGTCACAGCCAGGCATTAAATTAATAGACAACTAGATATGGTTGTACAGCACCCCCAAATCTTCAACAGTATCCTTATTAGAGTCTGTTTTCTTTTCTTCTGTAGGTAGGGGTTTAGGAGCAGGATTGGTTTCCCAGTCTAGGATCTGGATCAATCTCCATCCCTGCAGACACCTTGCACTCTGCAGGAGGCACCGTGCCACCCCTCCCCCTCTGGATGCCTTAGATTGGTCATTTCTATAGGCTTTCTTTAATTGGCCTGAGAATTGTAAACTTGCAACTTATTAAATTCCCCCTTTTAAAAGCATTCCGTTTCTGGTATATTTCATTCTGGCAGCTAGCAAACTAGAACAATGACTTTCTAGGAAGTTGTCCCATTTCATCTACATTGTCTAGTTTATTAGCATATAGTTGCTCATAGTATCCTCTTATTTCCTCCTTTATTTCTGTGGCGTCAGCGGTTATGTCCTCTCTTCCATTTCTGATTTTATTTATTTGCATCAGCTCTCTCTCTCTTTTTTTGTCAACCTAGCTAAAAGTCCATTGATATTATTGATTTTTCTCAAAAGAGCCAACTTCTGGTTTTGTTGATTTTCTTGATTGTTTTCATGTTCTCAATTTCATTTATTTCTCACTAATCTTTGCAGTTTCTTTCCTTTTGTTTGCTTTGGGGCTAATTTTCTGTTCTTTCCCTACTTCTTCCACATGAATAGTTAATTCCTCAATTTTGCTCTTTCTTCTCTTTTAATATAGGCATTTAAAGCAATAATTTTCCTCTTAGCACTGCCTTTGCTGCATCCCATAAATTTTGATATGTTGCGTTTTCATTTTAATTTGTCTCGAGATATTTACTGATTTCTCTTGTAATTTCTTCCTTAACCCACTGGTTGTTTAAGAGTGTGTTCTTTACGTGGTCTTTCCCAGAAACTCTGGGTAAGTATGTGACACCTGAGACTCAGAGTTAGAGCTCTGAAGCTATGAATGTGAGTAGTACCCTATACAGGAACTGTTTAAAAAGTTGGAAACGGGATCAGACTGACTAGAGATAGGAATGAAGCTTTTCTGGATAGGACTAATGTATACTAGAAGGCTGGGTAAAGGATGATATCCTCCATATTTTAAAACCTCAACTTCTGGGTGAGACTAAAAGGAGAGATGTTTATTTGATGCAAAATTTATATTTTGGGTTGTGCATTTCCTAATTTAATTTTTATGGTCAGTTTAGCTGAACACCATAAGTACATAGAATCTTGAATAGGGAGTGAGATTTTGTGGGTTTGTCCAGGTTAGCGTGATGCCCCGATAAATCCCAGAGGGATTTGGGCAGTGAACAAAGAAGGTTTTGCAAAGCCCCCTTGGGGGAATGGGGAGAAAGGAGGAAATATTTAACTTCGCCATTTGGAGAATTTCTAATACTCTTGCAAGCAGTAGGGACAACCAAATCAATAGGCCATGCCCTGTGAAATTTATTCCTGAAAAGAAAAGGCTAAGTCTACTTAAAATTAGGTCTAACAGACACCCCCAGAGAACTTCTTTTGTTGCTCAGATGTGGCCTCTGTCTCTAAACCAACTCAGCATGTGAACTCACTGCCTTCCCTCCTACATGGGACATGACTCCCAGAGGTGTAAATCCCCCTGGCAGTGTGGGACAGAAAACCTGTAATAAGCTGGGACCCAGCATCAAGAGGTTGAGAAAGACTTCTTGACCAAAAGGGAGAAGAGAGAAATGAGGCAAATAAAGTTTCAATGGCTGAGAGATTTCAAACATAGTCGAGAGGTTATCCTGGAGGTTATTCTTATGCATTATATAGATATACCTGTTTTAGTTTATGGCAAATTGGAGTGGCTAGAGGGAAGTACTTGAAACTGTTGTGCTGTGTTCCAGCAGTCTAGATTCTTGAAAACAATTGTATAAAGATAAAACATTTACAGTATGACTGTGTAATTGTGAGAACCTTGTGTCTGATGATCCTTAAATCCGGGGTATGGACAGATGAGTAAAAAAATGTAGATAAATAATTGGGGGGGGGACAAAAGGGTGAAATAAATTGGGTAGATGGACACACTAGTGTCAATGAGAGGGAGGGGTAAGGTGTATGGATGTATGAGTTTTTTCTTTTTTCTTTTTATTTCTTTTTCTGGAGTGATTGCAGATGTTCTAAAAAATGATCATGGTGATGAATCACAACTGTGTGATGTATTGTGAGCCACTGATTGTTGCACTACGTATAGAAAGTATGTGTGTGAAGATTTCTCAAAAAATCTTTTTTAAAAAGTACGTTGTTTAGTTTCCATGTATTTGTAAATTTTCTTGCCCTCTACTTGTTATTGATTTCCAGCTTCACTTCATTATGATCCGAGAAAGTGTTTTCTATGATTTCAAACTTTTTAAATTTATTGAGACTTGCTTTGTGACCCAGCATGTAGTCTATCCTTGAGAATGATCCATGAGCACTTGAGAAAATGTGTATCCTGCTGTTACGGGGTATAATGTTCTGCAAATGTCTGTTAAGTCTAGTTCATTTATTTTATTATTCAAATTCTATGTTTCTTTATTGATCCTCTGTCTAGATGTTCTATCCATTGATGAGAGTGGGGAATTGAAGTCTCCACCTATTGTGGTAGAGGTGTCTATTTCTCTCTTCAGTGTTGTCCATGTTTGCATTCATGTATTCTGGAGCACTCTGGCTCGGTGCACAAATATTTATGATTGTTATGTCTTTTGTTGAATTGTTCCTTTTATTAATACATAGTGCCTTTCTTTGTCTCTTAATTGTTTTACATTTGAAGTCTAATTTGTCAGGTATCAGTATAGCTACTCCTGCTCTTTTCTGATTGTTGTTTGTATGAAATATCTTTTCCCAGCCTTTCACTTTCGACCTATTTTTGTTCCTAGGTCTAAAATGAGTCTCCTGTAGACAGCATATAGATGGGTCCTGTTTTTTTTTTTTTAATCCATTCTGCCAGTCTATGTTTTTTGATTTGGGAGTTTAATCCATTAATATTTAATGCCGTTACTGTTAAGTTATTTTCTTCTCCCATTTTGTCTTTTGGATTTTATATTCATATCTATTTTTTTCTCCCTTTTTTGCCTTTACTGATAGTCTTTATTTCTACACTCTTCTTCAGTCCTCTTTCCCCTGCCTTTTCCTATCTCTCTGTAGTGCTCCCTTTTGTATTTCTTGCAGAGGTGGTTTCTTAATCACAAATTCTTTCATGATTGTTTGTCTGAAAATATTTTAATCTCTCCCTCATTTTTGAAGGACAATTTTGCTGGATATAGAATTCTTGGTTGGCAGTTTTTCTCTTTTAGAATCTTAAATATCATACTACTGCTTTCTCATCTTCATGGTTTCTACTGAGAAATCCACACATAGTCTTATTGGACTTCCCTTGTATGAGAAGGATTGCTTTTCTGTTGCTTCTTTCAAAATTCTTTCTTTTTGACATCTGACAATCTGATTAGTAAGTGTTTGGAGTATGTCTGTTTGGATCTGTTTGGGGTACACTGCACTTCTTGGTTCTATAATTTTATGTCTTTCATAAGAGATGGGAAATTTTCAGTGGTTAGTACCAGCATTAGTTTTTCTCTTCCTTTCCCCTTCTCTTCTTCTGGGACACCCACAGCATGTATATTTGTGTGCTTCATGTTATTCAGTTCTGTGAGACCCTGCTCATATTTTTCCATTCTTTTCCCTATACTTTCTTTTGCATTTTGGATTTCAGTTCTTCAGTCCTCTCATTCACCAATCCTTTCATCTTACTCTTCAAGTCCACTGTTGTGCGTTTCCACTTATTTTTAATCTCTTCTGTTGTCCTTTTCATTCCCATAAGTTATGTGATTAGTTTTTTCAAACTTTTGACTTCTTCCTTATGTTTGCCCAATGTCTTCTTTAAATCCTCCTTCAACTTGTTGATTTGATTTTTGATGATATTTTTCATGTCTGCTTGAACATCCTGAATTAGTTGTTTCAACTCCTGTATCTCATTTGAATTGTTGGTTTGTTCCTTTGGACCATAGCTTTGATTTTCCTAATATGACTTAGTACTTTTTGCTGGCATCTAGGCATTTGATTTCCTTAATTAGTTTATTCTAGAGGCTGTTTTCACTAGGATTTTCTTGCTGGTTAGCTTTGTCCTCTAACTGTTCTTTGACATTCCGTTCAACTTATTTTAGACCTCTAGCATAGGTTCTGTTTAACTGATCAGAATTTTTCAGTTCTTGTATTTCTGTTCCTTGCCCTGCCTATATGGATCCTGTTTTTGTTTTTTGAGAAGGGTCTCCTCAGATATTATAGACCCTAGTCAGATTTTTCCAGATGAGACAGGGCTGTGTCTGAGGAGGAAAGAGTTGGCAGCATCAGTTTTCCCTGAGGGTGAGGCCCAGCAGGTTGTCAGACTTTCCTATGAAGCCTCTGGACACTGTGCTTTTTTTTTTTTTTATCCTGTGTAGCCTGTTGTGCTTGTCTGCTGGTGACTTCCTACCAGTTTAAGGTGATTTGGTGCCTTTAATTTCAATAGCCTCTCCCTGCCGGGGGTGTGGTTGAGAACCAGGCTGAGGTAGTAGTGGGCTTTGATTTGTTTTCCAGCCCCTGGGACCTGAATTCCCTGAAGCAGGGCCTCCACTTGCTTTGGGTCCCACCCCGCTCCCCTTGAGGGAGATACACCCTTTAGGGTCTTGTCCCCACCCACCTGCTTATTTTTTTTGTTTCTCAGACATGCCTTAATTCCGCCCTTGCCTGGGGCAGTGCTGGAGCCATAGAGTGCTCACAGGTCTATCTAATGAGCTGTTAAGAAGTTTAAAGAAGAAGAAGAAAAAAAAAACTTTTTCAAAGCCAGACCCTTGCTTCTAGGTTTGCCAATCAAGATCTTGAGTTGGTATGTGGCTGTATGTGTTCCCAGGCTCCATGTGCCCGTTCTTCTTGGGGGCCAACTCTTTTCCAGTATTTTGTGCTGTCCAACTCAAAAAAGTTCTGTTTTTTTTTTTTATCAGTCCTGTCCCCTCTCTGCCATGAAAACTCTTGGTTCCTTTATTGCTTACTCCAGGTTTATCTGTACCTGGGGCCTGGTCTCAGCTTTAAAAATTTATTAATTAATTCTACAATTGGAGCCTTGTTGGGCTAACTTTCTTGGGTACTAAAGTCTGTTTCCTTTCCCCTTGGGTAACCAGGCTGCCATGCCCATGGGGGAGGGTTGTTTGCCCTGTGGCTTGGAAGACTTACAGTTCTATGTGGGATCTCAGCTTTTCCACATGTTTCAAACTGGTGTACAATGTGTATCTGGTCACTGATGTCCCCCCAGCAGTTGTTCTATATAGTTCCTGGCTATTCACTAGTTCCTCTGGAGGATGGACTAAATTCCACACCTCACTAGGCTGCCATCTTTCCCCCAATCCATTTACATTTAGAGTAACTACTAATAATGTAAGGCCTTCTTTTGCTGTTTTGCTATTTAATCTTTATTAATCTTATACCTTTTGACCCTCAATTCTTCTCTTATGCCTACTTTCATATTTATTTGGATTTTTTTATGGTACCATATTCAATCCCTTCTCATTTCTCTCTTTATATATTTTTCATCTATTTTCCTGTGGTTACCATTGGGGTAAAATTTAATATCTTAAATAAATAGCAGTCAGATTTGATTTGATACTACATTTTCTTCAAAAGCGTACATGTATACTGTTCTTTTTTTTTTAGCACTTGTTTCTCTCTATTTATTTTTAAACAGTTTTATTCACACACCATACAACTCAACCTAAGTAAATAGACATGGCTTTGCCATCATAATCTATGTGAAGACATTTCCTTTTCTTCTGGCAAGAATCCATACTACTCCCCTATACCCCTGCTTGTTGACATTTAATTTTGGGATAATGCCTTTGTTACATTCAGTGTTACTGTTGACTATAGACCCTAGCTTGCATGGATTGTAATTTTTCCTGTATCCTATCCCATTTTCAACACCTTGCAACACTGACATTAATTTGTTCTCCCTCATGCAAAAACATTCTTATATTTGTACGTTTAATTACCATCATTATCTACTCTAGGCAGTCCTAAATTATATTGCCTCAGTCTTTATTCCTGTCTTTCCTTCTGGTGTCATACATGCCCCCAGCCCTTCTCCCTCAAACATACATACAATCAACTTCATTCAGTGTACTTATATTATTGTGCTATCATCAGATAGTATTGTGCTATCCATTTCTGAATTTTTACAATCAGTTCTGTTGTACATTCCTTATTCCTTCAGCACCAAATGCCCAATCTCTCCCCTATTTCTACCTCCTGATAACCTATGTTTTTAACTTCAACTCTCATAGTCCACTCATTAATGTTAGTTCATATTAGTGAGACTATATAGTATTTGTCCTTTTGCTTCTGGCTAATTTCACTACATAATGTCCTCAAGGTTCATTCACATTGTTACATGCTTCATGACTAAATTCTGTCATGAACATAGGATGAAGCTGCAAATACTTCATCCTATGTGTATACCGCAGCTTGTTTAGCCACTTGTCTATTGATGGGCATTTGGACTGTTTCCACCTCTTGGCAATCGTAAATAATGCTGCAGTAAATATTGGTGTGCAAATGTCTGTTCGTGTCCTTGCCTTCAGTTCCTCTGAATATATACCTAGTAATGGGATTGCTGGAGCGTATGGCAGTTCTATACTTAGCTTTCTGAGGAACCACCAGACTGCCTTCTAGAGCAGTTGTACTATTTTACATTCCCACCGACAGTGGATGGGTGCCTCTTTCTCAGCATCTTCTCTAGCACTTGTCGTTTTCTGTTTATTTTTTTTAATAATGGCCATTTTAGTGGGTGTGAGATGATAGCTCATTGTTGTTTTGATTTGCATTTCCCTAATAGCCAGCATACACGGTTCTTATACCCTTCTATCTCCCAACTTTTTTTGTACTTGCTATCAATTAAATCTTTGCCCATTGTATATCCAAAATCATGTTTATTATTATTTTATGCATTTGCATTTTAGCACCTGTAGGAACAAAGAATTGGAGTTATGTATTAAAAAACTCCATTTAACAATATTTATATGTAATATAATATAAACAACTTTTATATTACCCAAATGGTTACATTTATTGGAGGTTTTATTTCTTTGTGCCACTTTGAACCATGGCCTCGTATCCTTTCCTTTCAGTTTGAAGAACTCCCTTTTAGCATTGCTTGTAGGACAGATCTCACGCTGATGAATTACTTCAGCTTTTGTTTATTGTCAAAGTCTTACTCTCTCCCTTATTTTTAAAAGAAAATCTCAGTGGATATACAATTCCTGGCTAGCAATTGCTTTCTTTCAAAAGTTTAAGTATTTCAACCCTCCACCTCCTTACCTCCATGGTTTCTGATGAGAATTGGCACTTGATATACATTGGGATTCCTCTGTACATAACACATTGCTATTCTCTTACAGCTTTCAGAACTCTTTGCTTATCTTTTCCATTTGACGCTTTGGTTAATATGCAACAGGGTGTATATATATATTTTAATTTATCCTGTTTGATGTTCTCTCAGCTTCTTGGATGTGTATATTCATGTTTTTTGCTAAGTTTGGGAAGCTTTCTTTCATTATTTCTTTGACTATTCCTCCTATCCCTTTCTCTTTTCTCCTTCTGGAACTCCAATATGCATATAATGGCCTGCTTGATGGTGTTCCAGAGGTGTCTTAGGTTATTTTTGGTTTTTATAATTCTTTTTTTTTTCTGCCAGGGACCAGCTTGTCTTATCTTCTGGTTCACTATTCTTTCTTCTGTCAGCACCAACTGCTCTTGAAACCCTTCTGGGAATTTTTGATTTTCATTATTATGGTCTTTAACTCCAGGAGTTCTGTTAGGTTATTTTAAAAGTTTCTATCTCTTAATTGAGATTCTCATGTTGTTCATTGTTAACCTGATATCCTTCATTTCTGTCTGCATTTTCCTTCATCTCTTTGAGCATTTTGAAGGTCATTTTTTAAAGAAGTCTTTGTCTATGTGTCCAAAGTCTGGTTGAATTTGTTGATGTTTTCTGGATTTTTGTTCTCTTCGTTTGTATCTCAGCAATCATTTCCTGTTTCTTTATTTGCCCTGTAATGTTTTGATGCACACTATACATTAAAAAAAAATTAAATATTAACTTTGGTATTTATTTCCAGAGATGTATCTTTCTTGAGTTTGTATCTAGCTAGTGATACAGAGATTTTATTGAGTGCCAGCCCTCCTCTCAAGAAGGTATGTCCAAGGCAAATACAATATGGAAGTTCCTTTCTTCCTTTTCTGGGCTGGTGACCTGTTCTGGGCTTATGCTTCTTAGTGGCCTTAGGAGTTCACCTGTTTTCAGGAGTTTGAATGCCCCCTCTACTTTTCAGGAGACAGAGCTTCTTCCTCTCCTGAGTGTTACACTCCTAGGTTTAAAGCAGGTAAGCCTTTGCTCTAAACTGTCCGCTTTAATTGTTTCTTACACAATTTAAGAAACAATTTAATAGCTTAATTGTTCTTTCGTTTTAAGCTGCTTTTTCCTAAAGGGCAAATTCTGGCGGGGGAGGGAGTGAAGGGTAGAGTGAGGAGTGGAGGTAAGGAGGCCCTGGAGAGGAGTTTACAAGTCAGTCTTTCACAGCTGGAAAAAGACCAGGCACCAACAAATGGAGGTCTGGCCAGCTTCAAACTGCCCTGGAGAGGAGAGGAAGGAGGGGCCAGGAAGGGCACTGAGACCTTCTTTTCTCATTCCCCAAAACTGGGCCTTCTTGACCTGCCCAGAAAATGTAGCTCTTCAACTGTCCATCAGCTCTGAGAATGACTATCTTTGTCTCCTCTAATGCCCCTGTTTGGGGCAGGTCGGAACAATGGCCTCCCTCAGAGTCAGCTGCAGCAATCTAATCAGAAGTCCACCTTGTATTTTGGAGAAGTAGATTTTTATGTCCCTTTCTGGCACCAGGAAGCTACACCAATGGTTGGAGCCCTTTGTGGCTTGTTGCAAGAGGAGGGGCACCAATGAGAGCAGTTTACTTGTATTTACTGTAATTTACCATCCTCTTCCTCTTGCTCTTCCCAGGATGTTGTACAGTGTTCTCCTGGACTCTGGAGTTTTGAAATAATGATTCAGACAATTTCTGCCTGATTAATAGTTGTGCTGGGGCAACTGATTTTTTGGAGCTTCCTACTCCATCATCTTCTCACAGTCCCCCAATAATGTCCGTTAAACCCTTTCTCTCCATTATTAATCCCTGCCTAGGATCACCTGTTACATTTAATTGTCATTGTCTTTTTTTAGCTGCTCTTTCTCTCTTTTTTTCTTGATTGTGGAGACATACATATGACATAAACTTTCCCATCTCCCCATTCCCAAGCATATAATTCCTACATTCCCACTGATTAATTTGGAGGGATTAATCACATTCACAGTGTTGTGGTACCTGCATCATCACCCATTACTAGAGAACTTTCCCATCACCCCCAATAGAAACTCTACACCCATTATGCATTAACTCTCTATCCCCCTGATAACCTGTACTTTACTTTCTGTATGCATTTTCATATTCTCCTATTTTTTTTTTTATGGTTACCTTGGGGCTTAAATTTAACATCCTAAATCTATAACAATATCACTTACTTTGATTCCATCTTAACTTCAATAGCATACACAGATTATGTTTTTATACCCTACACCCCCCACCTTTAGAGAGTTCTTGTCACGTTACATATATATGCATTATGAGTCCAAAGTTATTGATTTATCATTATAATTTAAGCATTTGCCTTTTAGATCCTGTAAGAAGGAAAAATGGAGTTACAAGCTAAAAGTACAATAGTACCAGCATTTATATTTATCCATATTGTTACCTTTACCAGAGATCTTTATTTCTTCATGTGGCTTTGATTTATTGCCTAGAACTTTTAGCATCTCTTGTTGTGCTAGTCCAGTGATGACAAACTCCTTCAACTTTTCTTTATCTGGGAATGTCTCCATCTCTCCCTCATTTTTGAAAGACGTTTGCTGGATATGGAATTCTAGGTTGGCAGTTTTTTCCTTTCAGCACTTTAACTATGCCATCCCCCTGTCTTCTTGCCTACATGGTTTATAATGAGAAATCAGCACTTAATCTAAATGAGACTTCCTTGTATCTGACAAATTGCCTTTTTCTTGCAACTTTCAGAATTCTCTCTTTATCTTTGGCATTAGACAATTTGATTATAGTATGTCACAGTGTGCATCTAGGTGAGTTTATCATGTTTGCTGTTTATTGAGCATGTTGGATGTATTTATTCTTGTCTTTCATTAAATTTGAGAAGGGTTCAGTCTTTATTTCTTTGAATATTCTCTCTGTCCCTTTCTCTATTTCTTCTCCTCCTGGGACTCCCACAATGCATATATTGTTATGCTTGATGAAATCCCACAGATTTCTCGCTCTTTTCACTTTTTTCCATTTTTTTTCCTGCTCCTCAGTTTAAATGATTTCTATGGTTTTACCTTCACCTTCACTGATTCTTTCTTCTGCCCACTGCAGTCTGTTATTGAACCTCTCTAGGGAATTTTTAATTTCTGTTACTGTTTTCTTCATCTCTCTCTGGTTCCTTTTCATAATTTCTATCTCTTCATTTTTATTTATTTATTTATCTTAGTATTCATATGTCATTTTCCTGACTTCCTTAAGTGCTTTGTCGATGTCTTCCTTTAGCTCTTTGAGCATATTTAGGACCATTTTATAAAAAGTCTTTGGTAGGTCTCAGGTCCAGTCCTCTTCAATTATGGTTTCTAATGCTTTACTCTTATCCTTTACATGGGCCATTGCTTCCTGTTTCTTTGTATGTTTTATAGTCTTTTGTTGAAACCTGTGTATTTTGGTATGTAATGTGTTTATTGTTGGAATTTAGACTCCAAGGCATCTGTTCCTTAAGCTTATATCCGACTAGTGTTATGAAGAGATTTCTTTAAATTTCAGGAGCTAACAAAAGGGGAAGAAAGAAAACACACCTTTCTCAATCTTTGCAGATTGCCCTGTGGAGTGTGCTTTTTCAGAGCTTAGTCATACAATGTGTTTAGAGAATAGCTTGAGAAAAAAGCTTAGGCTCCTCCCTGCTCCTTTCTGTGTGTGCATCTTGTCCTGGACATACATGCCTGGTCCTATAAATTCCCCTGTTTACTTGGATCTGAATGCTCCATCTTCCCTTGGAAACAATGTTTCCTCGTGGTCCTGGCACTGCAGTATATGTCCCACAGCCAACAAACCTTTGCCCCAGGCAGCTGTGATTTGACTTTCCTCTTATAGCATTCTGTAGGAGAACTCTGCGAGCTGTCTTTACATATATGGCATGTGTTCTGGTATTGCAAGCCTGTGATGAGTATCCTCTTCAGTCATTAAGGCTGCCAGCTGACAGACTGGCCAAGACATACATGTTCCTAGTATGTGTACAATGGTTACTCTGCTCCCTCTGTAGTTGGGCCAAGACCTGCAGGGAGAGCATGCCAAACAGGTGAGGGGTGGAGAGGGGCCAGCAATGGCACTATGAGATCCTACTCTTTTTTTTATTTTTATAATAGTGCACCTTTTAAAAAAGTTATATTAAAATTAGGCAATCGTCTAACAATAAAAAAGCTGCTTATGGAATACAGTTAAACTTTACTTACAGGATGTTAAATCCTTAAAACAACTGGAAATGTAAATTGTTTTTCAGACCTGATATTTGCCTTTGAAAGGTGGTTTTACACAGATAGTAAATTAAAAAAAACAAAAAAACAAAAAAACAAAAACAACTTTAGGACGTAGTGAATTGCTTTTGTTTTGGTATGCATCCACATTTTAGCATTTAGTGGTCCTAAACAGAAAATTGGGAAAATGAAGCAATTTGTTAGGAAGTCAAACCTTCCGATTTCAGAGATCTGCCATGCCGGGTTCTTTCTTAATACCTGCTGAGGGTCATGCGAGGCAGCACCACCAAAATCAAAATATACACTGAATTTAAGATACTTTTTTGTTGTAGTTGCCAGATTCCAAATGGATTGTAAGGATGACCAAATGAGAGCCCTGTTTGTTTAAAACTTGTTCAATTTTTAAAAGCAAAAACAATTACAAGAAAACAAATCATTTAGAGGGACTTTTGTGCTTACAAGTGTCTTCATGTGGCCTTTCTCCAAGTTTAACCACCAAGGACCAAGGGAGCTGGCAGGTCTGAGTAACCCTTGTGAGTGTCACCATATCAAAACCTGAGCTAAAAAAATTCACCAGCTGACAATGACAGCAGAGGGTGGCAGGGCTGAGAACCCAATTTTCATTTCCCAGGCTGGTGGAGAAGAAAGAAATGTGGTTCCAAAACTAAATGAGAGAGGTCAGAAACTCTTGCCAATGTTACCTAGTGGCTTCTGGCCAAAGCAAGGCCAAGCATGAAAAGCTTTGGGTGGCAATAATGCAGGAAGGAACTCTAGGAGGAAGAAGGAAAAAGCAGCACTTCTTGATAAAGATGGGGGTGGAGAAAATAAGGGGAAAACCCTGAAAGGATTCCTCACCAAAGGCCTGCTCCAGAGGGGAGCAGAGGGGTTACAATCTGTTCTTCAGCCAAAGTGGCAGTGGAGAGTGGGAAAGGATGATGGCTTGGAAGGAGGTAGTCATTTAAGACTGCAGATAAAGCACTCCCATACACCCCACAGTAGTCCCACAGGCTGTTATTCTAATAAACCACCCTAATCTGGAGAGCTGTTGCAAGGAGAGGAGGCAGGAGGGAAGCAGGAGGAGGGTAAGGGGGAGAAGGCAGAGACCCCAGGCCATGTAATGAACAGCAAGCTGATTGTGTGATGTGTCTTTTCACCGTTAAGTTAGATGTGCCCCACTGGTTATGATGGGAACCAATTTAAATGCACTTTCTTGCACCTACAAGTTAAACTGCATGGACAGTGGTTACAGTTGACAGTGTGATTTGTAGTAGCACAACTTATATATTCCAAATGGACAAATAAGTTATTATAATGTACAGTATCTTAAAATAAAATGCTTTTGAAAGCAGTTTCCTTTCCATTACTTTGAGGTATACAAGACATATCTAAAATATTTGCTACTATGGTAAATGAAGGCTGCTTAAATTGAATTGGGGTGGGGGGAGGGCCTGTGATTTTTCTCTTTGGTTAATTTCTATAACACTGTCCTTCAGGTGGCTAAGGAGTTTCATATTTTTAGACATTATTATATGCTGAAGCTCTTATGTGATAACTTTGATGCTCCATGAATTCTGCCATTTTACTAGTACAGATATGGCTTTTATGTCCACCACTGCATTAGAACTATTGACTCCATTCATATTAATTTTTATTACAAATTTTACAAAGGAGGTGCTTTTGGGTATTTAGGACCACATTCTATTTTAAGGCTATATATTTGGTTTTTATAAATTGTTTTTGGCTTACCAGTTATCATCCATGTTCATCTTGTAAGTGTCATGTCTTCATCATCTTCTAGAACCCAGCTAACTGTGCCATTTCCTACTCTTTTGTGGCCTTCTTCAAGTTCTTCCAAAAGTCAGAAATTGTGAGGGATTTTTAATACTGAGGCTGCCATCTTGTGTTGCTTTTACTTCCTGTTCTAGTTTGCTAGCTGCCAGAATGCAATATACCAGAAACGAAATGGCTTTTTAAAAAGGAGAATGTAATGAGTTACTAGTTTACAGTTCTAAGGCTGAGAAAATGTCCCAGTAAAGTAAGTCTATAGAAATGTCCTATCTAAGGCATCCAGGGAAAGATACCTTGGTCCAAGAAGGCCGATGAAGTTCAAGGTCTCTCTCTCAAGTGAGAAGGCACATGGTGAACACGTCAGGGCTTCTCTCTCATCTGGAAGGGCACATGGCGAACACGGCATCATCTGCTAGCTTTTTCTCCTGGCTTCTGGTTTCATGAAGCTCCCTGGGAGGCATTTTCCTTCTTCATCTCCAAAGGTCGCTGGCTGGTGAACTCTCTGCTTTGTGGTGCTGCAGCATTCTCTGCTCTCTCTGAGTCTCTCATTCTCCAAAATATTTCCTCTTTTATGGGACTCCAATCAACCAATCAAGACCCACCCAAATGGGTGGAGACATGTCGTCCCTTAATCCAGTTTAACAACCACTCTTGACTAAATCACATCATCCAGGGAGATGATCTGATTACAGTTTCAAACAAACAGTATTGAATAGAGATTATTCTACTTTTATGAAATGATATTTTGATTAAAACATGGCTTTTCTAGGGGGCATACTTCATTTCAAACCAGCACACTTCCCTACCATTTTTTTTTCTAAGTGGGCAGAAAATTTATTAGATACATGTGTAAGAGAAAATGCAGACACTCTCGCAAGGATCGAGTTTGAGGGAAGCTAGAGGCAATAGACAATGTGGGGCTATTTGCTTTTATAGATTAACTCTACTTATTCCCCCTCCCCCTACCATGTTCAGGGCTTTTTTTTTTTCACTCACTCCCTTCTCTTCAGTGTAGTACCTGGTGGTAGACAGTGCATTTGGATGGGTCAGTTGGTTCCAACCTGTTCCATAGATGACTGACTCAGGTGAGGATCATTTGATTCCATCCTTTCCGTAGATGACTCACTCAGGTGGGGGTTGTTCAGCTCCAAATGGGTAGGCCATCCCTGGGTGTTTCTTTTTTTTTTTTTAATTTATGTATTTATTAATTAAAAAACTTAAGAACAAACAAAAACATTAACATATCATTCCGTTCTACATATATAATCAGTAATTCTCAGTATCATCACATAGTTGCATATTCATCATTTCTTAGAACATTTGCATCAGTTCAGAAAAAGAAATAAAAAGAGAACAGAAAAAGAAATAAAACGGTAACAGAGAAAAAAGAAAAGATTATACATACCATACCCCTTACCCCTCGCTTTCATTGATCACTAGCATTTCAAACTAAATTTATTTTAACATTTGTTCCCCCTATTATTTATTTTTAGTCCATATGTTCTACTCCTTTGTTGACAAGGTAGATAAAAGGAGCATCAGACACAAGGTTTTCACAATCACACAGTCACATTGTGAAAGCTATATCATTATTCAATCATCATCAAGAAACATGGCTACTGGAACACAGCTCTACATTTTCAGGCACTTCCCTCCAGCATCTCCATTACATCTTGGTTAACAAGGTGATATCTACCTAATGTGTAAGAATAACCTCCAGGATAACCTCTCGACTCTGTTTGGAATGTCTCAGCCATTGACACTTTGTCTCATTTCACTCTTCCCCTTTTTGGTCCAGAAGGTTTTCTCAATCCCTTGATGCTGGGTCTCAGCTCATTCTAGAGTTTTTTTCAATCCCTTGATGCTGAGTCTCAGCTCATTCTGGGATTTCTGTCCCACATTGCCAGGAAGATCCACAACCCTGGTAGTCATGTCCCACATACACAGGGGAAGGGTTGTGAGTTTGCTTGCTGTGTTGGCTGGAGAGAGAGGCCACATTTGAGCAACAAAAGAGGTTCTCCTGGGGGTGACTCTTAGGCCTAATTTTAGGTAGGCTTGACCTATCCCCTGTGGGGTTAAGTTTCATATGAACAACCCCCAAGACTGGGGGCTCAGCCTATAGTTCTGGTTGCCCACACTGCTTGTGAGAATATCAAGAATTCAACTTGGGGAAGTTGAGTTTTCCTCTGTTCGCACCATTCCCCGAAGGGGACTTTGCAAATACTTTTCCACTCATTGATCAAATCACTCTGGGATTCATCAGGGCATCACCTGGATAAACCAACAAAATCTCATGTCCTATACAAAGTTCCATGTACTTAAGGTGTTCAACCAACTATCTACATAAGTTATATTAGGAGATGCACTAGTTAAAGTATAAATTTGTACCAAATAAACATTTTTTGCTGTAGTCTCACACATAAGTTGAAATTTAAAAATATTACTTACCATCTATTTTCAGCACACTGAAGTAATGACATTCTTTTGTTCTTATGTAAAAACATTTTTAAAATTTGTACATTTAGTCACTATCATTATACACTCTAGGCATTCCTAGATTACACCATCTCAATCTTTATCGTCTATCTTTCTTTGTGATTTCATTTATGCGCCAGCCCTCCTCCCTCTATCATTCTCATATGAAGCTTCATTCAGTGTTTTAGCATAATTGTATTACAGTTAGGCAATATTGTGCTGTCCATTTCTGAGTTTTTATATTCAGTCCTGTTGCACAATCTGTATCCCTTCAGCTCCAATTACCCAATATCTTACCCTATTTCTGTGTCCTGATGGTCTCTGTTACCAACGAAATATTCCAAGTTTATTCACTAATGTCAGTTCGTATCAGTGAGACCATACAGTATTTGTCCTTTTGTTTCTGGCTAATCACACTCAGCATATATTCGTGTTGTTACATACTTCATAACTTTATTCTGTCTTACAGCTGCATAATATTCCATCTTATGTAAATGCCACAGTTTGTTTAGCCAACCGTCTGTTGATGGGCATTTTGGCTGCTTCCATCTCTTGGTAATTGTAAATAATGCTGCTATAAGCATTGGTGTGTAAATGTCCATTTGTGTCCTTGCCTTCATGTCCTTTGAGTAGAGACAGCATATAGATGGGTCCTGTTTTTTTAATCCATTCTGCCAGACTATGTCTTTTGATTCGAGAGTTTAATCCATTAACATTCAGTGTTATTACTGCATGGGTAGTACTTGCACCTACTATTTTGCCTTCTGGATTTTATATGTCATATCTAATTTTCCTTCTTTTTACCTTTACTCATAGTCTTCCTTTCTACACTCTTTTCCAACCTCTCTCTTCTGTCTTCATATCTGTCTCTAGTGCTCCCTTTAGTATTTCTTACAGAGCTGGTCTCTTGGTCACAAATTCTGTCAGTGATTTTTTGTCTGAAAATGTTTTAATTTCTCCCTCATTTTTGAAGCACAATTTTGCTGGATATAGAATTCTTGGTTGGCAGTTTTTCTCTTTTAATAATTTAAATATATCACCCCACTGTCTTCTTGCCTCCATGGTTTCTGCTGAAAAATCTACACATAGTCTTATTGGGCTTCCCTTGTATGTGATGGATTGCTTTTCTCTTGCTGCTTTCAAGATTCTCTCTTTCTCTTTGACCTCTGACATTCTGATTAGTAAATGTCTTGGAGTACGTTTATTTGGATCTATTCTCTTTGGGGTAAGCTGCACTTCTTGGATCTGTAATTTTAAGTCCTTCATAAGGGTTGGGAAATTTTCAGTGATAATTTCCTCCATTAGTTTTTCTCCTCCT
>PVIY010035040.1:0-26651 GCA_004026745.1 Myrmecophaga tridactyla
ATCTCTGCCTGTTGAGCCACCGTGGCCCACCCACTATACTGTTTTATAAAGTAGATTTGAAGAAATTGATGAAGCAGGTATTTACATAATAAGGAAAAATATTTTCTTAACTACAATGCAGAATAAAAGACTAGAGAATTATTCATTAAAGAAACGCTTAACTAGGTTTAAAATAATAATCAATAATTGACATGTATTGGCTTGCAAGCTTACAGAAAAATGTGTGTAGCGAAAAAACATTGACTTAGCTACACATTCAAAATGCATACTTTGTATACAGCTATGAAGTTTAATTTTGTAAAATCTCTGAGAAACTAAGGTAATGCAAAGAAGAAATGTTCAAATCCTTTGAAAAAATAAACAAATCCTTTACAAATGTAGGATTTGTAACTTTTGGGGTCACTTTGAAATAAATATAAGCTAACTTACCTGTCCTACAGGAGTTTTGTCAGATTCTTCTGCTTGAGAAATATTGCTTAGCCATTTTTAGTGTTAGTGCATTTGCTTAAAATAAAGTTTAATTTTTAAATACTACTTTAAAAATGATAGGCATTTATTCAGATTACATGATCTCGCATTATTTTTATAAGAGGTAACAATGCAATAAAACTAGTACATCTCGCACTATTTTTATAATAGGTAACAATGCAATAAAACTCAAAGGTCACAGATTTCTGTCCACCTGAAAGGGCAAAGAAGGAAATTTTGGGGGGAAGGAATGCAACAAACCCTAAATTCTATATAAACCATGCTAGTCTAAGTACAAACAATAAACCACAAAACTTTAGATGGAATTAAAGAAACAATGGGGGAGAGACAGCTTGTTTTCCATTGCTGAATTTTGTTTTGAACTGAGTAAAAGCTTTGAAACAATATGCCATGAAATTTTACTTGAAACATTAACTGGATTTGGCTGGTATGAAAACAGCTACATTATTGGTGCTGAAAACCGGCTTAAGACCGTAACAAAAAACAGAAAACAAAAATCAAAATGTATTCCTAATAAGTTAGACATAGAGCACTAGAAAAGCATTTAGAAGAGAAAAAGACCAAAAGTCAGTGGTGATTTTCTTTTGCATGGGCAGACACTGGGAAGTGGTGTTTTCACATAGGTTAAATTTGGTATTAGTTCACAGGAAAGGAAGTGATACATTTTTCTAATATTTCAGAGATAGATAGGAATTCTGTAGATATTTAAGCAAGAGAGAAGATAGAGTTCTAAGCAGAATGGATGTGGATTGGATTCTGTGATTTGCAACTACTGTGTAAGAACAATTTTGATTAACTAAAATTTCAGTCCTACTCCTAACTCAAGAGAAACATAAAAGTCTATAGACCAAGCACTTGAGAAATACTTAAACGAGGATGCAGCTGTAAGTTCTCTCTGCTTTTGCCATGGTATCATTCAACATCAGCCTTTTTGTTCATTCTTGAAGATAATTGCTCAAGAAAGGCTTGAGAAATGTTTAGCTTCTATATCCAATCAAATCAACTAATAATTAAAGTTCACCATGTGGACATTACAACTGAAGAGATACTGTAAAAAGGATGGTGAACAGAGCAGTGAAAATGTGTTCAGACTACAGACTGAAGGATTTTGTTTCATTATAAGCACAGGCATTTTGGTCCAGTTGACAAGGAACCATTTATGGCTCTGAATGTTTTGGAACAGGTGAGAGATTAGATGAGTGAAATGAAGGGATTCTTAAATTTCTCATTTCCCATTATTCCTGCTCTGGTAACCTGCTTGCTTGCTCACATTTCCTTGTGTTGCACTATCTCTTGTCAATTGATTTCTGGTTATTTTCAGCAAATTGCAGATATTGGTGGATGGGAGAAGTGGAGGTCAGGGTATTTCTCCTCTCTTGTTCTGCCTCCAATGTCATCTCTGGCAGTGACTGTGTGTCCAGATTCATGCCAACTCTGGAAAGACAGCCCCTTGTTCCATGCTCCCCACTCCTGTCTGACAGGTCATGGATTCTAACTCCCGCTGGACAGCCCCACCTTCTCTGACTAACACCACGTCCTCCCATTTTCCATTCTGACCCAGGGATCATGGTGACTCTCATTGTGGCATCTCTTTGGGTTGTCTCATTGTATTCAGTTTGACTCCTCAGCTCTTTTATCACTTGTTCACCCCATTCCTTCAGTTAAATTTCTTCTGTTTGAAAGTATTAAACTGGATTTTTTCCTTACTTTATCTTAGCTGAAACAGCTCTTAAAAGTGGTCATAGAATTCTCTCCTAAGAGAACATGATTTTTCCTAAGTAGAGTTAAGCATGGTCACATATGCAGGCAGAAAGCTGAGCTTCTTGTAATTCAACATCTCTCCAAGACTTTTCATAACATGCTAAGTACTATCCAAAGTACTCATAATACTTATTGATGTTTATGAGATTTGCATTTCATCTCTCCTAAGATAGGTGTTTTAGTATTGCTCATCAAAAAAAAAAAAGACTTTTTATTTTATTTTAGTTTTGCTCTGAATAGGAGACTTGAAATGGTTGCACTGTTGTTTATAAAGTGTAGTTACATTAGGCCCTTTCTGTTTTGGCTATGGATCTTAGCTATTTTGAAATTAATTGTGTTTGAGATATAATTAATTACTTTGGAAATAGCCTTAAGTTGAGCATAAATGACACTGTTAAGAAGGAAATTTATAAAGATGCAGCCTCTAATTGAGTTCTATTGAACAGTATTTTTTCACACTTTTATCATTAAGTGAGTACATTATGAATTCCTTATGTCATTGTTCTTGAGATCGTTGCCTATGTTCTACCTTCTAGGTAAGACTGTAAACCAGTTAACAACATTCTAATAATTAGGCCACTTGAAATATCTCAGTTTATCGTACTGGTTTGCTTAGAGTAGAGATCCACAACCAGACTTTTTGTAATAGTGAATTTCCAGGATTTATTTCCTTGATTTATATGTGGTTCATAACTTTACCCATATTTTAAACATTAATGTAGCCCAAAATACCCTCAAGAGTGTCAAAAATCTGGTGACTGTGCTGAGCTGGACTTTGAGTCTAACCCAGTTAGACTCTAGGGAGAGAGTGAATATTAAAAGCAGCATGCACTAAAAAAGAAGGCCAGTGGGAGAAGCACAGCGTTCTGTTCTGCCTGGGTCTGAGTTCAGTGACCCAGATGCAGGAGAGTAAACTAAGGGCTCCCCAGAGGATTCTGTTCCTTCCAGAGTGAATGGCAGTGAGGACTTCAAACCCAGAAAAGTCAGGGCTGATGTATTGGGAAAATGTTGAAGTAACAAATCACATAAGAAATATTTGTATACTGAGCGTATTTGTGCTTATGTTTGAAAACTTAAATTTAAAAGAAATTAAGATAGAGAGGGTAAACCATATATATGTGTGTGTATATACATATATTCTAATGTGTTTATATAAATTTACATTTGACTTAATCTCTGTAAATTCTCAATATTTGATAATTCTGTCCATCTATTCTGTGTACTCAGATTCTACAACTAAATGTAGTACATGTCTGAAAGTCATAAATTAATTCAAATTCAAATTCAAAGGAAATGACAAGTGACTTTATAGATTTCTCCAAATAGAGTCCCTCTTCTGATTGAGTCTTTATTCAAGATTAGAGTTCTTCTAAGAAAGTAGCTAACGGTCTCCACACTTTTATTGAAAAATCCTTCAGATTTGATATTTCTTTTATAACATAAAATGCAGAATCAAAAGAGGACCTTCTTTAGGATTTGAAAACTCACCCAATAGTAGAAGGATTTAGGGGAGAGATTTTGTTCCATTCTGGCTGCCAGAAGTTTAGATTCAGTTTAATGCCACACTTGTTTTTGTTGCTGCGGCTATCTAAAGCTTTCACGTAGTTGTACCTCAGAATCAGAATTCCAAACAGGAAAGGAATAGGGGGAGAAAGTTTTACAAGAATTTTAAAGGCTTCATTGAAGATTTCTCAAAAAAATAAATAAAAGGAAAACTAGGGCAAGGGAGTCTTAGAAGTTTTGACTTTTGAGTTTTAAGCACCACAGGAGAAAAATATTTTGTCAATCTTGATCTAAATTTAACAAGCAACATGCAGGTGGTAAAGCATTTTGTCAACTACCTGGAGGTAATAAGCCTTCTCCCTGCCTTCATATGAGTTTACATATCTATAATTACATCCCAGAAATTCTTTATCCAAATTGAAACCAGTATCTGCTTGTTTTTGTTTGTTCTTGGTGATCTCAGTAAACGATCTCATTTTTCATAAATTTTTAAAAGTTAAATACAATTATTAAAGTAAATTTAAATTTTTTTGTAATGGCCGAGAAGTGTACAATCAGGTAATTTGCTTGTTATAGGGGTTTATTTTGTGTTCTATTGACTGCCCTTGGAATTATACTTAGAGTAGTATGAAGAGATTTCCACAACACTTCTCAGATTTGATGTTCTTTAAAACTATACTTTTATTATAGCCAGATGGCACAACAATCCCTAAGGAAGGATGTTTCTCTATAATTCCTTTATGAATTGCTATGTTTGAGTGATAATGAAATAATATTACAGTTCTCAGCACATTCAGTAAAAGTCAAGATGTCCTATTGACTCAAATGATAATTTAGTGGTATCTAGATTTATTTTTGTCAGGGTCAACCTTTTTCTACATAGCAGCAACGTTCTAATATCTCCCTATAATAATAACAAAATTACACCATGCAGTTATTCTGTTCCTCGAATCCCACATGTCCAAAATGAAACTTGCTTTCTGTCTCCAAATACCTACTTTAGCCTCTGCAGCATTTTGGTTGAGTATGTGGGTCCTACAGTCAGACTGCTTGAGTCCAAATCCTGGCCTTGCCAGTAGGTGACTGGGGGACCTTGGGCAAATAATCTTTTCCATCTGAGCGCCCTTATCAATAAATCTGGGAAAATGATACAACCCACCTCCTAGGGTTCTTATGAAGGTTAAATGGGTTAATGTTTTCAAACAAATGCCAGTTAGTGAGTAATTGCTATGCATCTTGTCCTGCAAGCAGGACATTTAGGGTCATTCTATCTTCTCCTGTTATCCAGTCATGACCGAGTCCTACTATTTCTGTATTTAAAATATGTATCAGATCTATTTTTTCACTGCTTGCTAATATCCTTGAACTTAGACAATTTAAGTTGGTCTTTATGTTCCATCATTTGCATTGTTGCCAAAGTAGTCATGGTGTTTCCAACTTTATACCTGTGGCACTGGTTTCTGATTGATTGCTGCCATGGTTGTCAATTTTACTGAAGAATTTTTACATCTTTATACAAGTAAAATATTCTGTGGAAGTTCAATATGTTCAGAAAGATAGGCACTGGAATCCATACACCCTACATTTCACCTTCTCCTGCTCTTACACTGGCCTTTAAGCTTAATAATCTCTATACATCTTCACACCCCCATGCTTACTAGTTCCCTTTGTTGAGTAGTTTCATCTGTGAACTCATAGAGCACATAGCTCATTACTACTTATACTCACATTTCTAGCATTTTATGACCTTTACTTATTGCTGTCCTGTGTTTCAGATGCTCATCTTTAGCTGGACTTTACAGTTAAGAAAGTTCATTAAATTTACGCTTTTTGTGCTACTCCATGTCCTAGCATACAATTATGTGCATAGGAGATGCTTAATAATATGAGAAAGTAGTTCAATAGCATTTCATGTCTGTTTTCTGTTCTCCCTTCACTTAGGTAAAGAGCTACCCTTGTCTTTGTACAGGCTTCATACTCTTTCATCAATTCACCTAGGGCCTTCCCACAGTAGTATCACACCTCGTCTGTCTTTTACTCTCAGAAGCTGAGTCTTTAGAAAGTATTTCAGCCTGACTTCAAAATTCCTAGTGGCTGGTGTATAAATTTTCTATGGCTGCTGTAATAAATTACCACAAACTTAATGGCTTAACACAAAAGATATCTAACAACTTACATTCTGAAGATTAAAGTCCAATCTCAGTCTCACAGGACTAAAATCAAGGTATCACAGGATGCTTTCTCTTATGGAGGGACAGGGAAGAATCTGTTTCCTTACCTTTTCTAGCTTCTAAAGGCCACCCATATTCCTTAGCTTATGGCCCTTCTTCCTCCATCTTCAAAGCCAGCAATGGCAGGTCTAGTTTTTTTTTTATATCGCATCAATCTGGTCTCCTCTTCTGTCTCTCTCTTCAAATATTAAAGATGCATGAGATTACCTAAAGAATCCAGGATAATCTCCCCATCCCAAAATTCTTAGTCATATCTATAATATCATTTTTACCATATAAGGGAACATATTTACAGGTTCCAGGGATTGGTATATGAACTCTTTGGGAGCCATTATTCTGTCTGTCACACTTGGGGCTATTTACAGGTGTGGATTTGATATACCTGCATAGTGTGTACTCTGTTTTCAAATCACTTGCTTAATCTTTTTAGCACTTGATCTAAACAATAATTTGCACTTGTATTTCTCATATCATTTTCCTTATATTGCTCTTACAATACCAACACCATGTCTTTTGTAAAATAAGATGTTTACATAGACTCAGAATATGGGAACTGAGTAGTTTCCAGAGATTATCACTCCTTCTTATAGCTGTAGGCACTAAGGTCTACATAATTTAAATTGTATATCTAGTATCATACATGTAGTTCTTATTGCATAGTTGCTTCTCTACTAGACCATAACTGAAGGTAAAGATTGCATTTGCTTTGTTTCTGGACAATCTATAACTCATTGTTTTCATTAGTTAATCAGATTAGTGACAGAAGAAGTTGAGGTGCGAAGGGTTTATGTGACCTATCTAAACCACAGTTTAAAATTGTTGGAGCTAAAACTGCAACTCAGGAGTTTTAAAGCACCAGTGCTCTTTTCAACTTACCCTAGTAATGCCAATGTATTAATTGACTATACAGTTTATCTTCTTTATTATTTTCTCAGTTATAGGGATCATAAAATGTATGTTATGAGCAAACTGGTAAATATATAGTGTTATGGAGTGATTATTTTTTATATAGAGTGATTATTATTGTGATAATTTTAACATGTATTTTCCAAGGTTGATAAAGTTCCCAGAATGATATGAACAGTGTTTGACAACAAAATTAATAGTGAAATCCTCAATATAAAAATAATTTGTACATTATTTTAGAATAAATTCCATTTTGGTCAAAATCAAACATACCGTAATATTATTCATTTAGGCATGCAATATCTGATGTAAATAAATGAAAAATCAAGAAAAATGAGGATTCAGAAGTTTATTCTGTCCTACCTAATGAGTTGATAATGTTGAAGAATTGATGAATTTAATGGTGAAGAATTTGGTGTTTTGAGGAAGAACGTAGATTTGAAAAAAACTGAATAGGATGGTGTGAATACTCTTGAATACTCTTACTACAGCTCACAATTAAAAAGCAAGGAATCATTATATTATTGAGATTCTTTGCATATAATCTTTGTGAGTACAAGTACGGATTCAGCTGGAAACCATGATGGATTTGAAATCCAGAAGAATAATAGAATTTTCTTCCTGGATTCTCTGAAAGGCTAAGAATAATCACTCTGATTTTGTGTTACATTGGAAATTACCTGAAAGGGGCACTGGGAGTTCATTTTAAACCTTGATCCATTGGAGAAACTGTACCAGGCAAAAGTGAAATCAGTTTGCCTAATTTGAATGCCATACGTAACTTTGGGGGCTCTTTGCATATTATAAAAATATAGCTTGTACCTTTTATCAGTCTAAAGTGAAATTTGGGCTAGAATACAACATCTGAGGTAGGAAATTTCTAGAGCATTCTTTGATCAGAAATGTTAAGACCTTTGGTATTGATAACTTGAAGGTCTATTGGTGGAATTAATTAGTGACCCTCTATTTTATTTTGCCTTCAGCTCCGTTTTAATCACACTGATCAGTCACACTGTAGAGATGAGTGCCTTTTCTGCTGACAAGTAAAACTGGCCTTTTTCTAGGAAAAGTTCTCTCTGGAGCTCTATTTAACCTTGTGTTTTCATCAGGATGATATGAAGACCAATTAGGGCCGAGGATACAAAAAATTGGACATAATCACCTCAGACTCTGCTGCTTACAGAAAGGAAATGCCTCTGTGTTAGCCTGCTGGGAAGTAAAAAATGTCTTCCGTGTGTAAAAGAAAAGAAAATCTCTTTAATTTTGCATAAATGTGCTACCCAGACAAAGTGAGCAGACCATCTCTAATTGTCTAAATACTTCTTACTCTCACTTTTATTGACTATTCATTTTCAAAATTATAATTCAAATTCAATTTAATTTACTACCTAATTCTGCCGGTGCGATAGTTAGTTCATTTTTGAGGAAGTCTATAGTGAAGTTTTTGGAGTCTCAGAAACTCTTGGGGAATTCTTTGTCTAATAAGTTAGACTATCTATTAAAACTTTTTAACGAAATTCTATAGTTAAGTAGTATAAATAAAACACAGTCTTTTTTTTTTTTTCCTCCTAAGAAGATGATCCAAGATTGACCCAAAGTAGCTCTCTAGGGTTAACCTTCAGGAAAGTTCCGGGAGACTGATAGAAAACTTTCATCAATGAAAATATTCCTTAAGGATATGACTTAAATAGAATAACTATAATTAAAATGTCATTCTCTTAATAAGTTTAGAGCAAACCAAGGCATTGTAAGCTTCTTTTGTTTCACTTCACTTGTGGTTGGAGATGTCATATAGATTTGCAAAGGCCTCTGCAGACCATTTTTAAGAGAAACTTAATATGGAAAGGTACAGATCAAGCAGAATTTAAGATCAGGAATGCAACTTCTATGAACTTAATAATGCCATCATTTGTTTGTTATCAAGTTGCTCATTTTCTATTGCATAGCTTTGTTTTGACCTTAAAATAGCATATTCCTGTATGCCTTTCCTTCTCAGAAGTTGTAATATAAAACAAGCATAAATCAAAGCTCTTTTGACAAATGAACAACAGTTTTATAAAAATATGGAAATATTAAAAAAAAGAAAACTAAATAGCGGATAAAAGTTGAGTTGGACTGGGAGGATTGATGTTAGAGCTGAAGGCAGCATTCGAGATGAGATGTTCATTGGCTTTTCAGCAAGCTTGGTGACTCATTCTACATAAATGAAGTTTGTGATATGTAATGAAAAGCTTTCCATAGTCACTGCAAACAAATTAGCAGGTATTTTGTGGCAGGAATGTTAATGTTATCTTGCATTTTTTTCTGAGCAGAAACGTATTAACAGAGCGGGTTTGAAAAGAATTTCACTTTTATAACATCAGATGCTGAAGGTATTAGAACAAGGTCACCTCTGCAAAGTAATGAGGGGAAATTAGGTTATAAACATGCAGTGCCTAAAAATATATCCAGTCTGTTCTGCAAAGTGAATGCAATATAGGATCGTCCCAAATTGCTAATTTTCTTTTACTCCAAGTGACACCCAGATCCCAAGTTGAATCCCTAAAGTTAAAGAATAAAGTGAGACAAGGTAGCGTAGGGACCAAATATCTGTATATAGATACAACCTGCTGTGGAACATATGTTAGCACATTTGGAATATTTTATGCTCAAGCTCAGAAAGTCCATATTATATGTTTGGGAGAAACACTAAAACAGAGGAAGGCAAATAAGAGAAGGGTAAAGTGCTGATTGTTTTGAATGATATTAAAGCATAAGAGGAAGTTGAATGATTGGGAATGCTCTCAAGAGAGATAAGCTAAAAGATAGAAGTGCAAAAAAATTCTTGGAAGCAGACTAATGCGAGTATGAATGATTTATTCCTTTTGTAGCATTCATATAAGGAGAGAAGATGTATTATATAATATCTATGCAGGAGGCCCACCTCACTTGGGCAATCAGGTCTTGGGCAGGATATTATCTGCCATGATGAACCATCAGGCACCTTCATGTCCTATAAAAGTGACTTTAAGATCATCAGACTTGCAGCTTTCCCTGGTCTAGAAACAGATAAGCTGATGTTTATCGTTTTACTATAAATGTCACTAACCCACTGGCCATACCTCATGGCTCCTGGGCCATGATTACCTTCTTATGCATTCCTACAACTAAAGTAAACGCTCTGTTCTAGTTTGCTAGCTGCCGGAATGCAACACACCAGAGATGGATTGGCTTTTAATAAAAGGGGATTTATTTTGTTGGTTCTTCAGAGGAAAGGCAGCTAACTTTCCACTGAGGTTCTTTCTTACGTGGAAAGCACAGGATGGTCTCTGCTGGTCTTCTCTCCAGGCCCCTGGGTTCCAACAACTTTCCCCGGGGTGACTTCTTTCTCCATCTCCAAAGGCCTGGGCTGAGCTGCTAGTGCTGAGATGAGGAATACCAAGCTGCTTAGGCTGTGCTACGTTGCGTTCTCTCATTTAAGCACCAGCCAATTAAGTCAAACGTCACTCATTGCAGCAGACACGCCTCCTAGCTGACTGCAGATGTAATTAGTAACAAATGAGGTTCACGTACCATTGGCTTATGTCCGCAGCAACAAGACTAGGTATGCTCACCTGGCCAAGTTGACAACTGAATCTAACTAACACACTTGCTGTGGTCCATTTCATCCTGCCTAAATATGGTGACCCTATATTGTGGTTAAAATATGATAAACCAACTCCTATCTTCCATCTACAAAAAATCTTTCAGGGCAATATAACAATTTAATTACTCAATTAAGTAACTAAATAGAAGGAGAAAGGTGAAACAAGTGTTCAGAATAACAGCAATAAAATCTTCTTGAATTAGAAATGTGTTTTTATTTGAAGTTAGTTGTAAATGGACATGTGCTGTCAGTTATGGTAGCCACTTCCAAAAATCCATTGACCACAATCAGACTACATTTCATATTAGCTGTATCCCCAAATACCTGACATTTAGTTGGAAATAAACATTTGTTGGCCTAGTAAAATATTGTCATCTTATCTAACCTTTTCATTTTACAGGTGAAAAAGTTGAAATTCAGAGAGAGGAAGTAGCTTGCCAAAATTTACAAGGTAATCAATGGTGGTGTCATGAAGAACTAGAACTGTTGTCTCTAGAATTTTGTTTTATTAAAAAAAAATTAAACTGATTAGCACAGTACATCTCACACCTGGCTGGTCTTTAGAATTTCCAGTCCCAGACCACTTACATTCAAAATCTCTGGGGCTAAGGTACAACATCCATTTCTTCAAAATACTTCTCAAGTGATGTAATGCATAGTTAGGGCTGAGAAACACTGAACCCATTGGAGAATCAGAAAATATTGCAATTCCTTTGACCCAGGACTAGAGTGCTGTTTTACTCCAGTAGTTTTGAGAAGAAAACCATAGCAGCATCAATATAATGATTAGCAGAGAAAGTGCCCTCTGCATGCTTTCAATATCATGGATTTAGTTAACATCAGGATATTTATTAAGGAAAGAGCCAATTTTACGGTCACATGGACCTCATTTTTGTTTTCTTGCTTGTTTCTTTGTTTGGGGGATGCATGTCTGGGAATGGAACCCGTCTCCTGCGTGGAAGGCAAGCATTCTACCACTGAACCACCCGTGCACCTCTCAAACTTGTTTTTGAAGCAATCTTTAAAATGCAAAATCTAGTGGGATGAAACTCAGAAAATAAATCAATGCTTGTCTAAAAGTTATATAGTAACTCAGGAACTATTTGAGTTCAGTGATTACAAGATCAGAAGATTAAAAAGTAACCCTGAGGGCGTGCTTTAGGAGCCATTCCCTTTGAAGATACATGGAAGATTTATGATTGACTCAAAAGCATTTTTTTTTTATTGAAAGTAACTGTAACCCTGGAAGAGCATTAGGATAAAATAGAAATGGCAGGAGGAGCATTGTCGTAAGAATGTGTTCTTTATGCACATTATAAAGGCTAACAATTTACCACTAATGAATTAATAAGGAAATTAAAGAAAAGCTCAGTCACCAAGCAAGACCCTATTATAATTGAAACAGTGTAAGGGATTAGACTTCCAAGAAGACAAATAGTCCTGAAACAGAAAGGCTTAAGTATGACCTTAGAATTAAAAATGTTTGAAAATGTAAATAGCAAACCAAGAAATAATTTACAATACAATGGTCAGTTATATGGAATCTGTATAGTCAAATGAATATTTAGAAAATAAATACATTGGGGAGTTTAGAAACAAAGAGAAAAAGGGCACCCAAATGACCATCTTCCAGATAAAATCTAAATACCTTCACATGGAGAATATGGGTCCTTATTCATCTCTCCCTTGCTTGCTTTTCAGTCTCAATGTCTGATACTTCCCACTTAATGTAGCTTTCAGTACTGGGGACTGGGGAATTGAGGGATGGGAGCATTAAAATTCTGGAACTGGTTTTTCTGGCCAAGCTTTTCCCTGACTCATATATGTGGCTACCTCTCTAGTAACTCCAGAAGAGTTAATTTACCAATATAATTGTCTTGATCCCTCCTGTTTGTTTACAATAATCCTCTAAATAGGGGATAAATTATTATATCTAGATATGAACCTAATCATATTTAAATGATAGCCATTACTGAAAAGTCTCAGAATTTTGTCTTTTACAGAGAATTCCTGGAGAAATTAATGGTAAATAGAATGGAATAAAGAGTGGTAGTAGATTTATTGTATCCTGTGTTACATGGCTCTTTATTTGTACATTCATTTATTCAGTCAGTCAGTCCAAAACAGTGGGTTGAGTTTGACAAATAGCTACTACTATGAACCAGGCATGATGCTAACTTTAAAGGTAAGTTTCTAAAGACGTGGTCTCTTACTGCATGAAGCAATAAAAATGTGATAGGAAAAATACTATAGGCCCAGAACGAAATGGAATGCAAGGCACACTGTTAGTGCTATAAGAGAATTAAGAACATTCAACTCCCCTCAAACTTGGTCCCTTTCTGTCTTCTTTCTTAGAGAGAACAGATACTGTATATTCAGCTTTGCATGCCAAGTACGTACATGGTGACATAATGTCCTACTCATCATCATTTTTATTCATTGACAAGTTGCCCACAATTCATATCCAAATTATCTTTCTAGTCTTACATTCTTACCACTTTATTCCATCTTGTGTACTTCTATCTAAGTAGAACCTAGGTACATTTCTCTCCTGTACTTCTGTGGTAGGCACCTAACCAGTCTCCCTCCATGCGCTGCTGGACTCCTATAATCTCTTCTCTAAAATCAACTGAAATAATCTTTTCAAAAACGAAGTCTTTTCATATCACCTCTCTGCTTAAACCTCCAAAGTACACAGGTTTTGTTTTTGCAGTTCGTTAAATCCCTAGTAGCTAATGTAGATTTGGGCAGAAAAATAGATGTACAATACTATTTTGAATAAATAAATGCATGAATTTTAAGAATGGGTGAATATTTTGGCATATATCCTCTTGATTCTGATCAGGCTGTAACCTGATGAAGACAGCCTAGAGTGCTGACCTCACACTAGGAACTGTTGTCAAGAACCTAGCTGATAAAATAACATTAAAGGCTCATACTGGACCCTGAATATACATTTATTTTACAAATAAGTGAAATTATAGACAATGCTTGTGAAAACAATATTTTCTGAATAAACATTTATGTAAATTTCCATCCAAAGTCAATCTTAAGGCAAATAGATGAAAATTATGTCATGAAAAATGTCACTGGTACTGGAGCAAACTCCCATTGGAACAAGGAATAAGTTTTCCTAATTATAGTATATCAGTACTTCAGAGTTTGGGCCATTTAATAAATATTTCCTCTTCCCTTCCAAATAGCACCCCAACCTCCTTCAGCAAACCACTCACCCCCTACTAACTCAGCAGTTGCTGACTCTTTTATGATTTCTGGAATTAGGCAAGGCATTTTCTTGGCCACAGTAATTGTTTCAGAGAAGGTCACCTGATACAGTCAGAGCTAGACCTGTAATCATATATCTTCAGGGGCAACAGAGAATTAATGGCAGAGAATATAAGGCTGAGGCTGTTGCATCCATTTTGGCACCCTTAGGAGAATTCCTACCAAGGACTTGAGCCAACACCACGAAAATAGAGCTAAGGGCTTGCAAGAACTCAGGTCCTGCTGACCTCATTTGAACTCAGGATCCAGGCCAGCCTGAACCTGGACCTTCCTGTTATATGAGCTAATCAATTCCTTTTGGAATAAGCTTATTTGGATTGGGGTTTCTGCCACTGGCAAACAAGAAAGTCCAAACTAATACATATAATAGCATGTAGCTTCCATATTCCCGGTGTCTGGGATATAATGATTCATTATAGGCAACTGAATTTAGCTTTGAAATATAATATATTGTCTTCTGGCCCGGGACAGAGTCTGCTAGTGAGTCAGATGGGGAAAAGAAGGGCAGGTTGTACCAAAGAATTGGAACGAGCCTTTCCTCACAAACTATGTAGACAACACCTATCCAATTTCGCTGATAGTAGGTTACACCTATTACTCAAGGCCTCACAGCCAATGAGACTTCCAAGCGAGCACCTACCCAAGACAAGAGAAGTGATGGAAAAATCAAAACCAACAAAGCATAATTCTGCTAATCACATTAAAGCATAATTCTGTTAATCAGAGTAACAGAATTATGAGCTTTCTTTGTGGTCTTATGCTTTTGGTCTTTACATTATTTTTGTCTTTTATTCAGTAAACACCCAAACTAGGGCCTCCGTGCCTATCCAACAATTGTGTGAGAAATAGAGGACAGGTTCTAAAGCAAAGTTCCCCAAACATTTTATGATGTTTTCTATGTAAAAATCCGACCTCCCTTTGTTTATTCTCTAATTCAATATTCCTTTTAATGTTCACTTACGAATGTTTTCCCTTGTTCCTGGAGAAAAGGAGGGGCCAGCTGGGGGCAGTCCACACTTTGACATGAATACCAGAGAAAGGTAAGAAACAGCCTGACAGCTGCAGAGCTAATCCCAGTCAGCTGCCTTTGACACTCAAAATGGTGTAAAGGTCAAGACAGCAGTTTTGTCACCATATCCACCAATAAGTGGTTGTTTATGTGTGAAATGGTGTTTAAAGAGAGCCTCTTGACCAAAGGAATTTGAAACATGGATGAATGAGGAAGAAACCTAAGACTGGTGGTGAAACAGTAGAAGCCAGAAGCCTGGCTGGTTATTCCACGATGGTGCAATTATTTCTTAGACAGAGAAGAAAGGAAGACCTTCCATTGCTCCTGGCAATATACCCTCCACACGGCTGTCAGCATGAGCTATGGAAACCATGCATTTGATCACGTCGCTTCCTCATCCTATGTGTTGGGAATGAAATGACATGATAGATATATTTGTTGTCCTTGTGGGGTTTATTCTCAAAATATAAATGTTTAATCAAAGATAACATGAGCCAAGGTCAAGTGAGAAATATAAGAAACACATGCAATACAAACTCAAGAAAGTAGCTATGTTCAATTGGGAAATCTTGAAAAAAGTCAGATCTGAACTGTGACTTAAAGAAATGGTGGGAATTAATTAAATACACCGAAAAGAGAGAAAAGGATTAACCATTTGAATCCTTATGAAAACATAGCTTAAGGAAAAAAGTAAAACAGTTTGTCAAATGGGAAGGTACAGAAAGAAATTCGTGGAAAATACCACTACACCCATCTCATAAATGATCTTTTGGAAAGAATTAACGTGTATCTTCTTATTGTCTTTGGACCTTTTTTTTTTATTGTATAATATATACAAAGCAATGAAAGTAAAAAGCAATAGATTTCAAGAACTCTTCAACAAGTAGTTGCCGGAGGGTATCTTTCTATTTTAAACAAACATCATAGCAATTGTTTCTCACCCATAAATTATCTAAAGGAAAATAATGTTTTTAATTCACATGTAGATTTTTTCAGAAATTTAAATAATAAAATTTGGGGTTTGCTTTTCCTTGGTGATGATCTGTTAAACTTACCAGACCCAGAGGAATTTCCATTATTCTATTAAATTACTCTATAATTGAACTAACATCTCTACTCTCTCAATAAAACAGGTTCTAATGTCCAAAGCAGTGTGTGAGCTATTGCTGAGTGTCTTAATGGTTCCTATGTTTGCCTACATACTCTCATGCTACTCTCCAACTAATTACTTTGTAAAGCACTTTGGGATAATTTGGTTGTGAATAGTATTGCATAAAGCAAACATTTCTTTCCTCAAACATTGGCACATGTTGTGAGCTGAAGAACAGCAAGTACTTTTTATTTTTGCATTAGCAGTAGATATTTTATATTAGACATAAATGCATTCTCAGAATCATTTTTGGAATATTGTATTTTCAGGTAAAGGACACAAAGACCTTTCTAAGGATGCTTGAGAAATTAGGAGGAGGAAGCATATTAAGCAATCAACAACAAGAAAAAACACCTTCTGTAATAGAATATTATGTAAATGCGAAAGTAATCATTAAATTTGGGGAAGCATTTCATTCTTAAAATTAACAGATATTCTTAAGTGGATCACACCTCATTGATAAAGTCTTGGTAATCCTATTCTCCTACAAACAACTTAGGTGTTAAGGACAAAAACAAATTGTGCCCTTTACATGAAATGGCCATTACTAACGCTGATTGATCAAAATTCATACACAGATACATTCCTTTCTCGTCTAGATGGCTGATTTGAGAATCTGTATGCCCTGTGAGTCCATTTGGAGACGGAATAAACATTTTGTCCCTTTGATAACCACTAACTGCCTTAAATGAAGTTTAATGATCCTTAGTGAGTTATTGGTGTATTGTTCCATAGTGTGATGGCTAGATTAGTGAAATCTCAGAACGGTATAGTAACTGTATCCAAAGGACTCTGGAAATTGCTGTATCTCTACAAAATGAAAGAACTTCTTTACTCTTCCCAATGTGTCTCATCATGTTCTTTTGCTTGTTAAATGAACCTACAATTTCTGAGAGAATAGGGGTTGTTATCTGAATATTAAATGAACTATTCCGTGTGAATTGTCAATTGTTTCAGGTTATATGCTTATGTTATTCTGGAGAATAAATCCACAAAACTCCTGAGTGTCTTGTGTACTTAACATTAAAACCCCTTAAGATTTAAATTTTATAATGCACACACATTTTATGAGATTTTACATTTATGGAGGTAAGGGAATTCTTGATGATGTTTCTCTTGCAGCAATCTGTATTTGGGTGTATTACCAATATATGGTAATTAGTATTAAGTGTCTTCTGTTAACTTTGAATCGCATACAAACCAACTACCTACATTAGCCATTGAACTATGTACATGATTTGGTAGTAAACTCTCTTCCTGAGCCTTTGAAGTTATATGCCATCAAAAATTGCAGTCAAGGGGATTCACTTATAATGCCTGTAGTTATCCTTGAATATCTTGGTTTAGAGGTATGAAATTTCAAGAGAGATTTTATAGCTTTATTGCTACAAATTTGGTAATTGATAAATAACAAAACAAGTCTAAGTTAGAGAGTGGGAACCAAAGTCAATGAATTAAAAGAGAAAGTCCAAATATTCTCTCTTCCATTCATTGTCCAATAGCCTAGAGACTGAACTGCAGTGCTGAGAGGCAAGTTGGGATTTTAACTCAGTGTGCCAATATGGCAAATGTCCAGACCATGATCACAAAACAGCTGTTTTCTTCCATAACAGGGTGAGTTATAGTGCATAGTGAAGCCAACAAACCTCTTAGCATTTTGCAGAAGTTCTTTTGCCAGCCAGGGAGCAAACATCAACAAGCATTGGCTATGGAAGAGTTGGCATCTATTTCACTATTTGCCCATGACAAAAGTCTTTCCTATGAACAGTTCTGTTAGGTGCTTCCTTAAAGGTTTAAAGTTACACTGAGGAGAACATGATAAGTGAAACAGGGGACGTCTTCCCCAAACATATTTACAAAGAACCATTTTTTGGAGTTCTTATTTATGTGATTGGAAGGCAGTTTTCAAAAATAATATCATTAATGCCCGAAGCATTTCACATGCACTAATATCATTGGATCTGTTTATTAATATAATCATATAAATTAATATAATCAGACATACAACCAGGAATCACTTAGGAGACATCATCTTCAAAGGCAGAAAGTCTCGAGGCTACATGAAATTATACTTCACCCCTAAATAGGAGACTTTAATGAACTTCCAAGAAATATTGATAAGATGAGATTATGCTGATCACACTTATGAAAATTTAAAATATCACAATCAAATTAAATAGCAGTTTTAGTTACTAAGTACAGCAATTTTCAATGATTGAGAAAATATGGAGAAATTTGAATGTGCAGAAAACATTACTCTTCTAGAAAAAGCTACAAAGGAAATGTAAGTATATTACCCCCAAAACAGAGAGCAATCAAAGATAAGCATTAAGCCTTTCCTTTTGAGAAAGTACCTGGGCCATCTGTGACTTTTCAAAGTGTACATGGCTGGTGCCTACCCTCTGGAAATTCTGATTGAGAAATTCAGGGATAGGGTGGGATTTGTTTTTTTTTCTTTAAAGATGAATCTTATATTCACGAATTTTGAGAAATGTTGCATTATGTGGCTTATGAATTGCAAGGGTTACTTATTTTCCTTTGAGAACACAAGTTCCTTTTGTGAGAGGTTTGGTTTTGCATGCCAATGGTGCAACCTCTTTAAGCACATACCATCCAACTTCAATTGAAGTCAAGCCACACATAGCAAAACCCAATTGCTGACAGCCTGAACTCGTTATGTCTCCATTTACCTTTAACCAAAATCCATTTCAAACCCAGTTTTGACTGCTTCACTGCATTCTTGTTTTGCTGATCTGACAACTTGCATCCTTTTGACCTCTCAGTTCAGGGAATTAGTAAACAGTAAGCCCTGCATCTAGGGAACAGACACTTTCATTTCATATTCCGAGTTATACATAAGAAAGAAGACAGAGAGGTGGGGCAAGATAGCAGTGTAGGGAGGGGTGGGATTTAGTTCATTCTCTAGAGCAGCTGGTAAATAACCAGGAACAACTGTTTTGGGGACATCTGTGACCAGACACAGATCATGCAGCATCCTGAAATGAGTGGAAGGGCCAAGACTGATAAATCACAGCACAGAATTGTAAGTTCTTCCATGCTGTGGAGACCGGTGTCTCTACCCCACTGGCAGGCTGACTTGGGTCTCTCCTGGTGGGAAACAGAAGCCTCTCTAGCAGGAGCAAGGGTCAGAGAGCTCATCCAAGCCCCAACTGCAGATTTGATGAACAAATTTAGACTGCTGAATACCAGCTTCAAGCACAGATAAATCTACAGCTCAAACAAGAAACCAAGAAGTCTATATGTGCCCCGATCCCAGTGGGAAGGAGGCAGGGCTCATAAGAAAAACAAAATGAAACAAAAAAAATAAACAGAGCTTTCTGGAGTTGGCTGACCTCAGAATATTGGAAAAGGTTGTGCACCAAGGCAGGGGTTACATAGAGCAGGCACCAACTCTGGCTCTTGATTGACCCCAGGGGATGGTGACTTGCTCTGAGAACAGATTATTTTTTTTCTTTTTCTTGCTTTCCTTTTTTGAAGCAGCCCATTAATGAAAGCACCAGGTATCCTCAATTTTCAGCCCTGTCACTAAACAAGGGTGGAATTAAGGAGATAGTTCCCTAAAGGGCTTATCTTCCCCAAGCAAAGGGGGAGTGGAGTCAGGACCCAGCTCAAGTGGCCATTCTCATTCAGAGAATTTAGACCTCAGGGGCTAGGATATCAGTGACAATTTCAACCTACAGAAAGTGAAGTCCAGCCTCCGTCTTAAACATGCAATGGTTTCAACCTGCAAGAAGCTAAACCCAATCTGTCTTAAATATGCTCTTGCCAGGAGGCAAAGGAGTCTGCTTGAGAGTACTGTAGTTTTCCAGCCTTCAGAGAATAGGGGGCTGAAGAGTTTCCCCTGCCCCCACTGCAGAATAAAAAGAGGGAGTGGGGCAAGGTCCAGCACAGGCAGTGACTGTTATTTAGAAAATTCAGATGCAGGAGCTGGAAATCATAAACGGTTTAAGTCCCTTTCAGCCTACACCTCTGGGTCAACCGCAGTTCTGGTAGGGACAGGGTCTGCTGAGAATTAAAGGCATATTACCACTTTACGCCTATAGGGGAGCAGCAGACTGACAAGCACCATCTGCTGGGCAGGTCAGGGAAAGCAAAGAATTAAGAAGCTTCATAGGAAAGCTTGGCACCCTGCTGGGTCTCAAATCCAGGGAACCTTGATACTGATTACAACCCCTTTGTGAGTTCTAGGCCTGACTTGTCTGGGGGAAAATCTGATTGGAGTCCATCATATCTAGGAAGACCTTCCTCCCACAGCCAGACCTCCAGGTAAAAGTTGGTAGAGGTAATGAAATGAATGTTAAAAACCTATAGAGGCAAAACAACAACAACAAAACAGCAGAGCTACATTTCCTGAGGAGGAAGAGTTAAGGGATAGCTTTTTGCTGATAGTGAAACAGCTGCACTCACAATAAAAGGCAATATCAATAAGTTCCATTTAGGCAAGGCAAGAATCAGAAAAAATAAGAACTGAAAAATTCTGATCCGTTAAACAGAAGCTGTGCTAGAGGTCTAGAATAAGTTGAGCTGAATGTCAAAGAACAACTAAAGAACAAAGTCAACCAATAAGGAAATCCTAGGCAAAAGAGAGAAAATGACCCTCAAAATAAATTAATTAAGAAAATCAGATGCTTTGAAACCAGCAAAAAAATTACAAGTCACACTGGGAAGCATAAGGATATGGCCCAGTCAAAGGAACAAACTAACATTTCAAATGGCATACAGGCATTGAAGCAGCAAATTAAAGTTATTTAAGCAAATCATTTAAATCAAATCAGTGAGTTAAAGGAAAATATGGCAAAATAGATTAAAGATATAAAGAAGACACTGGGTGACCATAAAGAAGAACTTGAAAGCTTGCAAAACCAAATGGCAGGACTTATGATGGGAATGAATGTCACAGTAGAAGAGATTAAAAACATAATGGAGACAAAAAATAACAGATGTTAAGAGGCAGAAGAAAGGATTCATGAACTAGAGGGCAGAACATCTGAAATCCTACATACACAAATAAAAAACCAGAGAGGAAAAAGAATGGAAAAATATGAGCAGAGTCTCAGGGAAATCAGTGAAAACAGGAAGCACATGGATATACATGTTATGGAAGGAGAAAAGGGGCAGAAATAATAATTGAGCAAATAATCATTGAAAATTTTCCAACTCTTATGATAGATATAAAATTATAGATCCAAGAAGCAGCATACCTCACACAGAATAGATCCAAATAGATCTATGATAAGACACTTACTAATCAGATTGTCAAATGCCAAAGACAAAATGAAAATTCTGATAGCAGCAAGAGAAAAGTGATTTATCATATATAAGGGCAGCTTAACATGATTATGTGTGATTTCTCAGCAGAAACTATTGAGGCAAGAAGGCAGTGTTATTATATATTTAAGATACTAAATGAGCAAATCTGCCAATGAAGAATCCTATGCCTGGCAAAACTCTCCTTCAAAAATGAGGGAGAGTTTAAAATATTAATAGATAGACACTGATAGAGCTTGTGAACAGGAAAACTACTTTATAAGAAATAATAAAGGAAGCGCTACAGGCAGATAGGAAAAGACAGGAGAGAGAGAGAGAGAGGTTTGGTGAAGTGTGTAGAAATGAAGATTAAGAGTAAGGATACCTGGCGGGCCATAGTGGTTGAATAGGTAGGGCTCTCGCCTGCCACGCTGGAGACCCAGGTTTGATTTCTGGTGCCTGCCCATGCAAAAAAAAAAGAAAGAAAAGAAATCCAAAGGACAAAATGGTGGAAGAAAGCACTGCTTTACAGCAATTACATCAAATTTGAGAATAAGAACAAGGGTTTTCATCTCTTATTCATTGCTATATACCTAGCACCTAGAATAATGCTTGGCAGACAGTAAGTGTATTGAATAGTGCTCTCCCCAAATTCATATCCACTGGGAATTTCAGAATGTAGTCTACTTTGGAAATAAGATCTCGTTCCATGTAAATAGTTAAGGATCTGAAGATACAATTATCCTGTATTTAACTTGGTCACTAAATCTAGTGACTGGTATTATAAGAAAAAAAAGGACCTACAGAGACAGAGGAGAAGACAATGTGTTAACAGAGGCAGAGATTGGAGTGATGTGTCTATAAGCCATGGAATGCCAAGAGGCAGTGGAGCTGGAAGACTCAAGAAAGAATTCTTCCCTAGAAACCTCAGAGGGAAAATGGGCCTGCTCACACCTTGATTTTTAACTTTTAGACCACAGAACTGTGACAGAATAAATTTCTCTTGTCTTTAATTCCTAAGTATGTGTTAGTTACAACAGCCCTAGGGAACTAATAGAGTATGTGCTCAATAAATATTTGTTGAATTACTGTAAATTAACATATAAATTATGAAACCTTTATGTTCACTACAAGGGCTCACCTCTGTATGAGGCTAGTTCTGGAGTGGTTTACAATACTTACAATACTTCATGATATTTTCCTGCTCAAACAGTAAGTCATCACCCAATAACTAATATTGGATGTTGATCAATCTTATTTCCTATAATACTATCTTTAATTATAAATATTATAAGTCATTTATAATTATGATATAATTAAATATAATGTAATGATAAATATATTGCATCACATACTTATGAGATAAATATTACATGAAATTTTGTTTCATTTATGTATGCTTCTGTGTATATATATACTTTTGTCTGTGTGTATGTTTGTGTGTGTATGTTTCTATGTATGTCAGCATATTATGTTGCAATGTAAGATCTATAAAGTAATTTAACTTACTACTTCGAGCTACAATAAAACAGAAATGTCTGAAAGCCACTAGTACAGAGAGTGGCTGTACTAGTGAAGTTTTAGTGCAGTTAGTATGGTGTCTTGATATTGGAACGTGCAAAATGTATCATTTTTCTCTCATAGCTTTGCAATGAGAGATACATATCAGAAAGGAAGAACTAAGCCTCTCTTTATTCGAGGATGAAATAATCTTGTGCATAAGAAAAAGGAATCTGCAAAAAGCTATCAGAGCTAATAAGTGAGTTTACAAGTTGAAGGATACAAGGTCAATATGCAGAGATTGATTATATTTCTATATCCTAGCAACAAACAGTTGAGAACTGAAACTTTTTAAAATGCCATTTAGAATAGTATTTGAAAGCGTGAAATATCTATGGATATGTTTAGCAAAATATGTCAAGACCTGTTCACTGAAAAATAAAGTACTGCTAAGTGAAATTTTAGAATACTTAAATAAATGATGTTATATATCATGTTCATGAATTGAAAGTTTCAATATAACTAGAATGTAAATTTTCCCTCAACTGATCTATAGATTCAATATAATCCCAATCAAAATCCCAGCAGTCTTTTCGATATATGTAATACTTAGGGCAGTGGTCAACTTGGCCAGGTGATCGTGCCCAGTTGTTCTGTTACTGTGGACTTAAATCATCAGCATGGGAAATTCATCTATGGCTGATTATATCTGTGGTTGGGAGGGAGAGTGCCTTCTGCAATGAATGATATTTAAATTAACTAGCTGGAGGCTTAAAATGAGGAGTAAGAAGAGATAGAAATTGCTTAGCAGAGCTCTTTACTATCTCAGCAGAGCTCAGCAGCTCAGCACACCTCAGCTCAGTGCTCAGAGTTGACACAGACCCACATGTTTGGAGATGAAGAAAGGAATCACCCTAGGGAAAGCTGTTTGAATCCAGAAGACAGAAGGGAAGGCCAACAGATGTTTTCCCATGTGACAGAGAAAGCCAGAGGAAAACCAGCTGCCTTTCCTTTAAGAAACTCTAAGTTTGTGATTAAATCAATCCCCTTTATAAAAACCAGTCCATTTCTGGGTGTATTTAATTCTGGCAGCATTAGCAAGCTAAAGCAATGCATATTGGAATCTGACTTTAAAATATATAGAGAGAAATGCAACAAACGATTCCATACACTGATCACTTTCAGTAATCAAAACAATGTGGCAGTCCACACTGTACATACCAGAGTACTGGACAGAACAGATACACAACTATTTTCTGGCAGTGCAGGGCCATGATACATCCAGAAAGAATCAAATCAGAAGAGTTAAGATTTACAATTTCCCAGGCTTTCTGTTTGAAGGCAAATTCAGGATTGAATGTGTCCAGTACTCTGGTATGTACAGTGGGAGAGTAATTCTAGTCCTTATTATCCTCACATGGCCAAAAGTGAAAACAAAAAACATTTTTCCATATCAATTTTTAATTTTTTCTAACACTTCCTATTGAAAAGGTTAGTATCTACATATGGCCCTGTGGAGCTTCTCCTTTTTTCTAAATCACTGTTTGTCCAAGAGAAAAAAGAGCCTGTTCTCATGAAAGGTAATATTATCTGCAGTTTACAACATTGTTTTCTAGACAAGCATTTAAGATAAAATAAAATTACTAAACATAAAATAAATAGGCAAAATAATTTGATAAAGAATCAAATATGATATTTGTTCTTTTTCCAGAATGACCATTAAATTATTCAATTTGTCCATGCTCATGCCACTATTGTAAGGTCTTTCTTACTGTAGCTTTATACTAATTCTTGATATATAATACTCTTAAGTTCTCAGCTGTGGTCATCTTCGGGAATGTCCTGTGTATTCGTGACTATTTACATTTCCTAAGAATTTTAAATTCAGCTTTTCAATTTTTCTGAAAATAAATAATGGATTTTTTATTGGACATACATGTAACATACACTATTTGGGATAGAATTTTTACTTTAGTATTATTATTAAGCATTCCAATTCATGAACATGACATATGTATCTCCTACTTCATTCTTTAATTTTTCTCTCATGGCTTTCACTCCTATTTTCAGATATTGAAATATAACACATCATTTATTGAATTTATTTATAGGTATTTGATTCTTTTCAGGATATTATTTTAACATGGCACATTCTATGTGTTTCCTGTTGGCAGACAGCAATTCAAATGATTCTTTTTTTAAACTTTGAACTTCTGTCTAGTAATATCATTATATTTATTTAATTTACATATTTTGTTCAGGATTACTTTGGTAATTTTACTTATTTCTTCATAATTTTTGTGTTGTTTGGTTGTATTTTCTTCTTTTGCCTTATAGAACCAGCTAGTGCTTTGCAGTACAATTTTGAAAGAAATGATGAGCATGGGCTTATCATTTTTCTCATTCCCAAACTCAGAGTGAAAACTTTCAAAATTTTTCCACTAAGTATAATGTTTGATTATTTCTCAAATCATCTTTCCTATTTACATGTTTCATACTTATTAATTTATCCTAAATGTTGCCTAGAAAACAACATTGGAAGCTGCAGATGATATTATCTTCCACAAGAAAGAGTTCTTTCCTCTTTTGGACAAACAGGGTGATGGCTTGTTCATTTTATTCCATTCAAGGTTCAGCTGAGTGAAGTTAAGTTGCAGATTGGGCAAGCCGAATTCTACATCTGCCTTTCTCGCATTTCTCTTGTGTATATCTATTGTGATCCCACTGAGTCTTTGTCTCTACTGTTTGAGATATTGATTGAGGATATGAAATATTGATCCAGTTCTGACCTTTAGAGTTTTTCAGTTTAGCTTTTTAGCCCCCACCCATCCCATATGACTTCATGATTTGGCCATGGTTGGAGGTGGAGACGGGCTATGCATTTGATGTTTCTGAAGTTGTCCATTTTATCACTCCAGCCCTCTGTGAATGCCAAAATTCCTGCTGCATTTTCTTTTCCCAGCAATGGCATCCTCTGGGTCAACCTTGGATTCTTAGCCTCTAAGTATCCCCAGCATTGGAACACTCCCACATGCAAACCACTATACGGACTCAGAATCAAACCACTCCCACTCTAGATCTTTCACTTCTTGTTTATTTTGTTTCAGCTCCCTTTCCTCTGGCAGTTGTTTTCTCAGGATCTCAAGACTGGAGGACACTTCACTCTGCCTTTCAAAAACTTTCAGCAAACTGCTTACCTTCCTACATAGTCTTTGAATTCAACAAACATCTTTAGGGAAGTCTGTGTTCACAAGCTTTCCAAGTCTCCAGTTCTGTCATTCTAGGCCCTGACAACCCTTAACGGTATTGCTGGATGTCTTTATCTTGAGGCTTGTTATTGTGAAGCTCATGTATGTAGCAGAGAAGCTTAGTCTACCAACAGGCATGCCTAAGAATTACTTCTGGCAGACCTCTTCTGTTGTTCATATGTAACCTTACTCTCTCTAAGCCTACCTTTGCCAAGTGAAATCATTGTTCTCCCCGCTACATGGAACATGACACCGGGGGTGACATTCTTCCTGGAAGTACGGGTGATGAGTCCCAGGGATGAGTCTGGCCCTGGCACTGTGGGATCAACAATTCCATCCTGAACTAAAGGAGGAAAAGAAGTGTAACAAATAAGGTATCAGTGGCTGAGAGGGTTCAACTAGAGTCAAGAGGCTACTCTGGAGGTCATTCTAATCCATGCTTCAGTTAGACATTGCTACCTATCATAACTGCCAAACCCCAACCAAAACCAATCCTGTTTATTTTAAAGAATACCTAGAGCATTATACAAGATTCTACAAAGGCTCCATGTACTAGGGTAACTTTCCAGAAACCTACAACCTGGATGGGTCCCTGGACCAGATAAGCCCTGAAATGTCTAGAGGCGAGCCTTTCCAGAACATCAACTAGATCCATCCCTTTAGCCCATATTATTGG
>PVIY010035041.1:0-26658 GCA_004026745.1 Myrmecophaga tridactyla
GCATTTCATTGCTTGCAAATGATATGATACTATGTGTTGAAAATCCAGAAAAATCTATAGCAAAGCCACTAGAGATAATAATACATACAGCAAAGTGGCAGGGTACAAGCTCAACAACCCAAGATCAGTAGTGTTTCTATACATTAGTAATGAGCAATCTGAGGAGAAAATCAAGAAAAATATTCCACTTACAATACCAACCAAAAGAATAAAATATTTTGGAATAAATTTAAGGATATGAAAGACCTGTACAGAGAAAATGACAAGAAATTGCTAAAAGAAATCATGGAAGACCTAAATAAATGGAAGGGCATACTTCCAGTGTTCATGAACTGGAAGACTGAATATAGTTAAGATGTTAATTCTACCAAATTGATTTATAGATTCAATACAATACCAATTAAAATCCCAAAAACTTACTTTGCAGAAATAGAAAAACCAATAATCAAATTTATTTGGAAAGACAGGATGCCCTGAATAGCTAAAAATATTTTGAGAAAGAAAAATGAAGTGGGAGGTTTCACACTACCTGCATATTACGAAGCATATTATGAAGCTACAGTGGTCAAAACAGCATGGTACTGGGTGGGTAATGGCAGTGCAGTGGCAGAGTTCTCACCTGCCATGCCAGAGACCTGGATTCGATTCCTGGTGCTTGCTCATGCAAAACAAACAAACAAACAAAAAATAACCCACACAGCATGGTACTGGATAAAGATAGATATGCTGACCAATGAAATCAAATAGAGTGTTCAGATATAGACCCTCTCATCTATGGACAAAATTGATATTTGATAAGATGATCAAGCCAACTCACCTGAGACAGAGCAGACTCTTCAATAAATGGTGCCTAGAGAACTCAATATCTAATAAAAAAGAATGAAAGGGGATCCATATCTCACACCTTATACAAAAATTATCTCAAAATGGATCACAGACCTAAATATTAGACCAAAGACCATAGAACTTTGAGAAGAAAATGTAGGGAAATATCTTATAAGACTTGTTATAGGAGGCAGTTTCCTAGATCTTACAGCCAATGCACAAACATTGAAGAAAGAAAGAAATAAATGGCAACTTCTCAAAATTAAACACTTTTGTGCATCAAAGAACTTTGTCAAGAAGGTAAAAAGGCTACGCATTGAGAGACAATATTTGGAAGCCACATATCAGAAAACAGTTTAATATCCAGAATATATAAGGAAATTCTCCAACTCAGCAACAGAAAGACAAACAACCTAATTAAAAATGGGCAAAAGACATGAACAGATGCTTTTCAGAAAAGGAAATACAAATTGCTAAAAGGCACATGAAAAGATGCTCAACTTCACTAGCTATTAAGGAAATACAAATCAAAACCACAATGAGATATCATCTGACAGGCACTCGAATGGCCATTATCAAAAAAACAGAGAATGACAAATGTTGGAGAGGATGTAGAGAAAGAGGCACACTTATCCACTGTTGGTGGGAATGTAAAATGGTACCACCACTCTGGAAATCAGTTTGGCAGTACCTCAGAAAGCTAAGTATAGAATTGCTATATGATCCAGCAATCCCATTACTAGGTATATATGCAGAGGACCTGAGGGTAAGGACACAAATGGACATTTGCACACCAATGTTTATAGCAGCATTATTTATGATTGCCAAGAGATGGAAACAGTCCAGATGTCCATCAACAGATGAGTGGCTAAACAAGCTGTGGTATATACATACAATGGAATATTACATAGCTGCAGGACAGAATAAAGTCATGAAGCATGTAACAACATGGATGGACCTTGAGGACATTATGCTGAGTGAAATTAGCTAGAAACGAAAGGGCAAATACTGTATGGTCTCATTAATATGAACTAACATTAATGAGTGAAGCTGGAGAATTTAAGTTAAAAACACAGGTTATCAGGAGATAGAAATAGGGTAGAGATTGGGCATTTGGTACTGAAGGGATACAGATTGTGCAACAGGACTGATTGTAAAACTTCAGGAATGGATAGCACAATATTACCTGATGGTAGCACTAAAATATAAGTACACTGAATGAAGCTGAATGTGAGTATGATAGAGGGAGAAGGACTGAGGGCACATATGAAACCAGAAGGAAAGATAGAGGATAAAGACCAAGACAGCATAACTTAGGAATGCCTAGAGTGGACGGTGATGGTGATTAAATGAAAAAATAAAAATGTTTTTGCATGGGGAAGAACAAATGAATGTCAATATTGCAGAGTGTTGAAAATAGATGATACATGGGAAAAAGTACAATCACAATGCAAACTAGGGTCTATAATCAACAGTACATTGAAATATGCTTCCACTGAATGTAACAAAGACATTAAAACTAAATGTCAACAGGCGGGAGAATGGGTAAGGGGTATGGATTCTTTGTGGAAGAAAAGGAAATGTCTTCAGATACATTATGATGTTGAAGACATGTCTATACACTTAGGTCAGATTGTATGATGTGTGAATAAAACTATTTAAAAATGAACAGAGAGAAACAAGTGCTAGAGAAAATGTGGAGAAAGAGCTGTACCTATTCACTGTTGTTAGGGAAACTGAAAGGTGCCACCCCTTGGAGGGGAGTGTGGTGGTTCCACAACAGGCTGGAGGGGAGGTTGCCATATGATCCTGCAACCCCACTGCTCAGTGTATATCTGGAGGAACTAAGTGTAGGGACATGAATGGACATTTGCACACTGGTGTTTATGGTGACAGTGTTCCTGATCTACAATGGATGGAGGTGGCCTAAGGGTGCAACAGCTGAGGAATGGAAGGGGGAACTACAGTGTGTACATACAAAGGATTACTGAGTGCCCACAAGAAGGCATGAAGTTGTGAGGTATGCAACTAGGTGAACGAACCTTAAGGACTGTATTGTATGTTGAATGAAATGTCTGGAACAAAAAGACAAATATTGTCATGCCTCAATCATATGGACTAACTCTAATATAAAAACTCAGAGAACTGAAGTCGAGAACATGAGTTATCAGGTTGGGGCCTATTGTAAAGGGTCCCAGATTGTAAGGTCTTCCAGCAGTCACATATATTCAGAAGGTGTAACTGTTCATTCTAAATTCTGAGATACTGAGCTCTTTGTATATAACCTGGTTATTTCCAGAAACTTTGGGTATTTTTGTGACACATGAGACTCAGAATTAGACCTCTGAAAGTATGAAAGTCAGCAGTACCACATACAGGAACTGTATCAAAAGTTGAAAAAGGTAGCAGACTTCAAGTAGAGATACGAATGAAGCTGATCTGGAGAGGACTAAGGTATATAGAAAATAGGGTAAAGGATGATATCGCCTATATCATAAAACTTCAACTTCTATGTGAGACTAAAGGGAGAGATGTTTATTGGGTGCAAAATTTATTTTGGGTAGTGCATTTCCTAATATAATTTGTATGGCCAGTTTAGTTGAACACCATAAAGACATGGAATCTTGAGTAGGGCATGAGATTTTGTTGGTTTGTCCAGGTTAATGTGATGTTCCCCATGGATCTCAGAGTAGTTTGAGCAGTGAATAAAGAAGTATTTGCAAAGTCCCCTCAGGGGAATCGGGAGAAAGGAGGAAATATTCAACTTCTCCATTTGGAGAATTTCTGATATTCTCACAAACAGTGGGGGCAGCAAAATCAATAGGTTGATCCCTTGATTTTGGTGTTAGCCCCTATGAAACGTATTCCTGCAAAAGATAGGCTAAGCCTACCTAAATTTAGGCCTAAGTGTCACCCCCAGAGAACCTCTTTTGTTGCTCAGATGTGGCTCTCTCTTGAAGCCAACTTGGCAGTTGAACTCACTGCCCTCCCTCCTACATGGAACATGACTCCCAGGGATGTAACTCTCCTTGGTAATATGGGACAGAATCCTAGGATGAGCCAGGACCTGGCATCAAGGGATTGAGAAAGCCTTCTTGACTAAAAGGGGGAAGAGAGAAATGAGACAGAATAAATTTTCAGTGACTGAGAGATTTCACACAGAGTCGAGAGGTTATCCTGGAGGTTATTCTTATGCATTATATAGATATTCTTTTTTAGTTTATGGTGTATTGAGGTGGCTGTAGGGAAGTACCTGAAACTGTTGAGCTGTGTCGCAGTAGCCTTGATTCTTGAAGACCATTGTATAAAGATACAACTGTTACAATGTGACTGTGTGATTGTGAAACCTTGTGTCTGATACTCCTTTATCCAAGGTATGGACAGATGGGTAAAAAATATGGATAAAAAGTAAATAAATAAAAGGGGGGACAAAGGGTAAAATAAATTGGGTAGATGGAAATACTAGTTGTCAATGAGAGGGAGGGGTATGGTGTACGGTATATAGGAGTTTTTCCTTTTTATTTTTTTCTGGAGTGATGGAAATGTTCTAAAAAATTATCATTGTGATGAATACACAACTGTGTGATGATATTGTGTCTTTTATTGTACACCATGTATAGAACATATGTGTGTGAAGATTTCTCAATAAAAATATTTTTAAAAAATGAATGAAGTGCTAGCAAGTCTTGGTTAGCAAATCTAAGCCCTTCAATATCAGCTTTACCAGTAATCAAATTGTTATTTTCATCTATCTTTGCCTGATTTCTGTGTCTTTGTCTCAGTGATTCCAAATTTGGGCAAAAGAGAGAAAATAGATTTTATTTATTAGCCCCCATAAACTCCAACTCCATAGAGGCAGTGGAGAGCAGGGCTTAAAAGAAGGATTTCTGGGTCCAAATCTTGCCATTGTTAGTTAGAGTTAGTTAGAGCTTAGTTACTTTACCCTCTCTGTGCTATACTTTCCCCTATGCAATATGAAAATCTTTTTCATAACACACTCAAGAAGTTATTATACGAAGTAAGTGGTTCATTCATGTGTAGGACTTAAAACAGCCACTTACATATGAGTACTCATTAAAAGTTAGCTGTTATTTATAATATTGTAACCAAAATAATGTCATGCCATACTATAAACATCTCCCTTTTTTCAGTCAACCCCATATCATAAATATCCTTAAAGACACTTCTACACCATTAAAAGTAATTGCTGCCTAGCATCTCACAGTCTAATGGTTCTACAACTAATCTGCCAAGCATCTGTGGCTTCCTCTTGAAACAATTATCTTAGAATTCAGGGAAAGTAGGTGGCACAAGTACAAACTTATAAACTTCTTCCAAGACTTGACCAAAATGAACTTTCAAAAAGTAAAAATAGAGTAGAGAATGTCATTAGTCTTGAAACTGGGAAATAGTGCCAACCTCATTTCATAAGCTTTGGGAAATGCTTCCCAGATACAGTACAGCTTGACCCAAATGGAAGAAAATTTCCATTATAAACTGGATAAAGGGACAGGTGCATTTAAACACTCATAGAAACTGTTGGAATGGTTGTATTGATTTATTCTTCTCCTAATGAGTGAGAGTGCTATTCTCCCAACCTGAACTAGTTATTGTTTTTTAAAGCAGTTTTATCCACATTTCATATGATCCATCCAATAATCAGTGGCTCTCAGTGTAATCACAGAGTTGTGCTTTCATCACCACAATCAATTTTAGAACATTTTCATTGTTCGTTCTTAGCATTGGTCTGATACTTTTGTTACAATTGATGGAAGAATATTATAAATCTACTGTTAACTATGGTCCATAGTTTGCATAGGCATATTTTTTCCCATATACCATCTTATTATTAACACATTGTAATAGTGATATACATTTTTTCTAGTTTATGGAAGAATATTCTTATATTTGTACTATTAACCACCTTTATCATCAACAACAGGGTTCACTATGTTATACAATCTTATGTTTCATCTCCTAGCTTTCCTTCTATTGACATACATGACCCTAAATTTTCCCTTTCAACCACAATCACACGCAGTGCTACCAAATAATGTGCTCACAATAATGTGCTACCAGAATGTCTATCCATTTCCAAATATTTACAATCAATCTTATTATAAATTTTGTACAAATTAAGCTTCAGCTCCCCATTTTCTACCCACATTTTATCTTCTGGTAACCTATAGTGTAGATATTAACTCCATGAGTTTGCTCACTATATTTAGTTCATATTAGTGAGCTCAAACAATATTTGTCCTTTTGTGATGGGCTTATTTCACTCAACATAATGTCCTCAAGGTTCATCCATTTGTCACATGTATTAGGACTTCATTTCTCCTTAGAGCTGAATAATATTCAATCATATTATATACCACATTTTTTTTTATGTATTCATCAGTTGGTGGACAACTGGGTTTCTTCCATCATCTGACAATTGTGAATAATGCTGCTATGAACAGTGGAGTGCAAATGTTTGTTTGTGTCCCTGCTTTCAGTTCTTCAGATCATATGGTAGTTCTATATTGAGCTTTCTGGGGAACCACCAAACTGTCTTCCATGTTGGCTGTACCATTTACATCCCCACCAGCAATGAATAAGTGTTCCTATTTCTCTTCATCCTCTCCAGTACTTATAGTGTTTTGTTTAATAGTAAACAAAACTATTGTTAAAGTAGGCATGAAATGGTAGCTCATTGTGGTTTTATTTGCATTTCCCTAATAACTGATCATATTGAACATCTTTTTGTGTGCTTTTTTAGCCATTTTTATTTTTTCCTTGGAAAAATGTCTGTTCAAGTCTTTTGCCCATTTTTTGGTTGGGTTATTTGTCTTTTTATTGTTGATTTTTAGGACATCTTTATATATTCTGGATATTAAACCCTTATCGGATATGTGGTTTCCAAATATTTCCTCCCTTTGAGAACTTTGAAGCACAAAAGTCTGCAATTTTGAGGAGGCCCTTTTTTTCTTCTTCTTCTTTTTTTTTACATGGGCAGGCACTGGGAATTGAATACAGGTCTCCAGCATGGCAGGAAAAAACTCTGCCTGCTGAGCCACCATGGCCCACCACTCCCATTTTTATATATTTTTGCTTTTGTTGCTTGTGCTTTGGGTGCAAGGTCTAAGAAGCCATTGCCTACTACAAGATCTTGAAGATGTTTCCTTAAATTTTCTTCTAGGAGTTTTATGGTTCCTGGTTCTTTATATTTGGGTCTTTGATTCATTTTGAGTTCATTTTTGTGTAAGGTGGGAGATAGAGGTCCTCTTTCTTTCTTTTGCATGTGGATATGCCGTTCTCCCAGCATCATTTGTTGATAAGACTGTTCAATCCCCATTGAGTGGACTTGGTAAACTTCTCAAAGATTAATTGACCATAAATGTGTGGGTCTATTCACAAACTCTCAATTTGGTTCCACTGATCAATGTGTCTATCCTTATGCCAGTACCATGCTGTTTTGACCACTGTAGCTTTGTAATATGCTTTAAAATCAGGAAGTTTGAGCTCTTAAACTTTATTTTTCTTTTTCAAGATGTCTTTGACTATTTGGGGCCCCTTACCCTTTAAATAAATTTGATAACTGGTTCTCCCATTTCTTCAAAGTAGGCTGTTGGAATTTTTATTGGGATTGCATTGATTGCGTAAATCAATTTGGGTAGAACTGACATCTTAACGATATTTAATCTTCCAATCCATGAACATGGAATGCCCTTCCACTTATTTAGATCTTTTAATTCATTTAGCAATGTTTTGTAGTTTTTTGTGTACCAGTCCTTTACATCCTTCTTAACTGTAAATCCTAGATATTTGATTCTTTTGGATGCTATTGTAAATGAAATTTTTTTCCTGATTACCTGCTCAGACAACTTAATACTAATGTATAGAAACAGTATTGATTTTTGCATTTTAATCTTGTATCCCATCACATTGCTGCAATTCAGTTATTAACTCTAGTAGCCTTGACATAGATTTTTTGAGACTTTCATGCCACCTGCAAATAGTGAAAATTTTAATTCTTCCTTTCCAATTTAAATGACTTTTATTTCTTTTTCTTGCTTAATTGGTCTGACTAGAATTTCCAGTAAAATGTTGAATAACAGTGGTGACAGTAGACATCCTTGTCTTCTTCCAGATCTTAAAGGGAAGACTTTCAGTCTTTCATCATTGAGCACAATATTAGCTATGGGTTTTTCATATATGTCTTTTATCAGGTTGAGGCAGTTTTCTTCTATTCCTACATTTCAAAGTGTTTCATCAAGAAAAAATGCTGGATTTTGTCGAATGCTTTTTCTACATCAATGAGATGATCATGCGGTTTTCTCCCTTCAATTTATTAATGTGGTGCCTTACTATTTCAGTTTGCTAAGATTGCTGGAATGCAATATACCAGAAATGGGTTGGCTTTTTTAAAAGGGATTTTTTTAAGTTACAGATTTACAGTTCCAAGGCCATGAAATTTTTCCAATTAAGGCATCAACAGGATGATAACTGGACACTGAAGAAAGGCCTCTGGTATCTGGCACACCTCTGTCAGCTGGGAAGCAAAGTGGCCAGGACCTGCTGGTTCTTGTTCCTAAGTTCATTGCTTTCAGCTTCTAATTCCAGTGGCTTTCTCTCTGTGTTCTGCAGGTCTTCTTATGGGGTCTCCAGGGCATTTCTTTCTGGAGATGTGCATCTGCGGGTCCTCTCTTAGCTTCTCCAGGGCAAACTCTGGATTTCATCTGTTAGCTTTCCTTGGCTCTCTCCAGGTTCTGGCTCTTTTAGTTTCTGTGGGTCCTTGCTTGACATCTCCTGGGTCATTTCTGTCTAAGCTCTCTCTTTCTGTGAGCTCTCTTAAAAGGCTTCGGTAAGCAGATTAAGAACCACCTTGAATGGGTAGTGTCATATTTCCATGGAAAAAATCTAATAAAAAAGTTCCACCCTACAATAGGTCTGCTCCCACATAATTGATCAAAAGGACATAGGCTTTTATGGAGTGCATCACAGATTCAAACCAACACAGTTACATCAGTTGATTTTTTTGTGTTGCGCCACTCTTGCATACCTGGAATAAAACCCACTTGATCATGGTGTGTAATTCTTTTAATGTACTGTTGGATTTGATTTGAGAGTATTTTATTGAGAATTTTTGCATCTATATTCATTAGAGAGCTTGGCCTGTAATTTCATTTCTTGTAATATCTTTATTTGGCTTTCATGTTGGGGTGATACTGACTTCGTAGAATGAGTTGGGTAGTGTTTCCTCCTCTTCAATTTTCAGAAGTTTGAGCAGAATTAGTATTAATTCTTGAAATGATTGGTAGAATTCATCTGTGAAGCCATTTGGTCCTGGACTTTTCTTTGTTCGTACGTTATTGGTGGCAGATTCAATCTCTTTACTTCTGGTTTGGTTTATTGAGGTTTTCTATTTCTTTTAGAGGCAGTGTAGGTTATTTATGTGTTCCTAGGAAATTGTCTATTTCATCTAAGTTGTCTAATTTGTTGGCATACAGTTGTTCATAGATCAACTATGATCAAAAGATCCAAGATCAAAAGATCCATATTCTTATGATCTTTTTTATGTCTGTGTGGTCAGTAGTAATATCCCCTCTCTCATTTCTGATTTTATTTATTTGTATCTTCTCTCTCTTTTTTCTTTGTCAATCTAGCTAAGGGTTTGTCAATTTTATTGCTCTTCCCAAGGAACCAACTTGTGGTGTTCTTGATTCTCTCTATTGTTTTCATCGTTGTTCTCAATATTTATTTCAGCTCTAATCTTTGCTGTTTCTTTCCTTCTACTTGCTTTTAGATTAGTTCGCTGTTCTTTTTCAAGTTCCCCCAGTTGTGCATGCAGGGCTTTGATTTTAGCTTTTCCTTTTTAATGTAGGCATTTAGGTCTATGAATTTCCCTCTTAGCACTGCCTTCACTGCATCTCATATGTTTTGATATGTTGTATTCTCATTTTCATTCATCTCAAGATGCCTGCTGATTTCTCTTGCAATTTATTCTTTGACCACTGGTTGTTTAACAGTCTGTTGTTTATTACCCTCCCTGCTACATGGGACATGACATTCAGGTGTGAAAGTCTCCTTGGCAATGTGGGATATGAATTCCAGAGGTGAGCCTGGTCCTGGTACCATGGGATCAACAATGACTTCCTGATCAAAAGGGGGGAAGGATGGTAAAAAAATAAAGTATCAGCAGCTGAGAGAGTTCAAATAGAGTCAAGAGGCTATCTTACACAAGCTTCTGCTAGATATTGTTATTTACCATGGTTTGTCAAACCCAAACGCAAACCATTCCTGCCAACCCTAAAGAAAAGTTAGGGCTGCATCTGAGATTCTACAAAAATTCTATGCACTATGATTACTTTCCAGGATACTACAACCTCCAGATGGGTTCCTAAGCCAGATAAGTCCTGAAACCCAGAGGGGCCAGCCTCTACAGAACATCAGTGAACTCCATACCCCTATACCATATTATAAACAGCCCTTTCCAACCTGAAAAAGTTAGAATGTGTATAGCCCAAAACCCCCTAAAGATTGGGAGAAAGATCAAAGGAGAAGCTGAAGTTATAGCAGAGTATATAAATATTAGTCATATAAATATGACTAATGAATCACTATACTTAATATTTCTTTTAGTCTTCAGTGTCATGGAGCTGCTTGAAGGAAAAACCTAAAATTGTGGAACTGTAACCCATACCAAACTCTGAAATCTGTTCTATAACTAATTGTTGTGGTGAGCTTTGAAATTTATTGCTTTTTTTTGTATAAATGTTGTTTTTCACAATTAAAAAAAGAGTGTGTTTACCCTCCATATGTTTGTGAACTTTCCAGTTCTCTGCCTGTTATTGGTTTCCACCTTCATTTCATTATGGTCAGGGAAGTGCTTTGTATAATTTCAATCTTTTCAAATTTATTCAGATTTGTTTTGTGACCCAACATCTGTTATATCCTGGAGAATGATCCTTGAGTACTTGAGAAGAATGTTTATCATGCTGTTTTGGGGTGCAATATTCTGTAAATGTCTGTTAGGTCTAGTTCATTTATTATATTATTCAAGTCCTCTATTTTCTTATGATCCTCTGTCTAGATACTGTATCTATTGGTGAGAGTGGTGTACTGAAGTTTCCAACTATTATTGTAGAGATTTGTATTACTCCCTTTAGTTTGCCTTATGTATTTTGGGGCATTCTGGTTAGGTGCATACATATTTATGATTGCTATTTCTTTTCATAGGTTATGCCTTTTATTAATATATAATGCCCTTCTTCGGGCCTTATAACAATTTTGCATTTAAAGTCTATTTCTTTTTTTTGCATTTAAAGTCTATTTTGTCTGATATTAGTATAGCTACCTTAGATCTTTTTTTATTACTGTTTGCTTGGAATATCTTTTTTCAGACTTACATCTCAACCTATTTGTATCTTTGGGTGTAAGGTGAGTCTCTTGTAGATAGCTGTAGATGAATCATATTTTTTTCCTTCATTCTGCCAATCTGAGTCTTTTGATTGGGAAGTTTAATCCATTAGCATTCAATGTTATTACTGTAAAGGCAGTACTTCAACTATTTTATCCTTTGTCTTTTATATATCAAATCTTGTTTTTGTCTCATTTTATACTGTTTTAATTACCCCTACTAATAATCTTCATTTCTATACTCTTCTCCAAGACTCTTTCTCCTGTCTTTTCTTTTCAGCCTGCAGAACTCCCTTAGTATTTCTTATAAGACAAATCTCTTGTTGATGAACTCTCTCAGCTTCTGTTTATCCATGAATATTTTAAACTCTCCCTTATTTTGAAGAACAGTTTTATTGCCTAAAGAATTCTTGGCTGGCAGTTTTTCTCTCAGTAAATACATTGTTCCACTCACTTTCTGCCTCCATGGTTTCTGATAAGAAATTGGCACTTAGTCTTATTGAAGATCACTTGTATGTGATGAATCGCTTTTCTCTTACTGCTTTCAGAATACTCTATGTTTGGCATTTCGTATTCTGATTTTTGTGTCTCAGAGTAGGTTAATTAGCATTTATTCTGTTCAGAGTATGTCATGCTTCTTGGACATGTATATTTATGTTTTTCAAAAGAATTGGGAAGTTTTTAGCCACTATTTTCTCAGATAGTCTTCTTGCTCCTTTTCCCTTCTCTCCTCTTTCTGGGTCACCTTTGAAGCATATGTTTGTGCACTTAGTTCTGTCCTTCAATTCCCTGAGAACTTCACCTGTTTTTTTCCCCATTCTTTTCTTTATCTGTACTTTTCTCTGCTCAATTTCAGGTGTCCTTTCATCTAGGTTACTGATCCTTTCTTTTACCTGTTCAAATCTGCTGTTGAATGCAGTATCTTTTTTATCTCTTTTATTGTGAATTTCATTTCCATAAGTTCTGTTATGTTTCTTTGCATGCTTTCTAATCCTTTATGCTCATCCTGTCTCTTCTTAATATCCTTTATCTCTTTAGCCATAATTTTCTTCATCTCCTTGATTTGGTTTAGGAGATTTGTTCAAACATCTTTGATTAGTTGTTACAAATCCTGCATTGCCTCTGACTTAAATTTGTTCCTTTAACTGGACCATATTTTCCTGTTTTTTAGTATGGATTGTAACTTTTTTCTTGATATCTGAACATCTGATTATCTTGATGTGATTATTCTAGAGATTGGTTTCTCTGTTTTGTCTAGGATTTGCTATCCATTGGGTTTATGCTAAGGCTCTTCTTTGATATTAAGTTAACCAGTATTTCCAAGCCAAACAGGGCCAGAGACCCACAATGGGGACACAGACCAGTTCCAGAGGGCCCTGGGGAGAAGGTCAGGAAAGATGCTCAAAAGCGATTATTTCAGTTCCCCAAAGGCACACTTTCCTGGTCTTCCCAGCAGATGGAGCTCTGTAGCAACTCATCCCCCACAGCTTAGTTTTTTTGCCTTCTGGTGGCGCTGCCACTGAGGCAGATCAAAACAATTGCTTGGGTCCCTGCCCATGAAAAAAAAAAAATTGCTCGGCGGGCCCCTGGCTAGGCAGGGCTAGCAGCAGGACCCAGCGGTCTAAAATCACCCTCCAATAACTGGATCAATGCTTGGAGCAGTGTCCATCTGTTCTTGGGGACCAGGACTTCTGCAGCCCTTCCAGTCCGCACAGCCTGCAAACATGGACCAATCTGAAGCTGCCTGACTCCAGAGTTGGGGAGTGGGCACCAGGAGCCTCAGCCCAGCGAGTTACTTATGGGGTTTCCTTGAGTTTCTCAGTCTCTTCATCCCACTATTCCCTGGATGCTGTGCAGTACTTCTCTGGTCCCCCCTAGAACAGTTGTTTTGGACAGTTTCTGCCTGCCCATTAGCTGTTTTTGGAAAAGGAGTGAGCCCTGTAACTCCCTTTTCTGCCATCTTCCCAGAAGTCTCCTGAACTAGATATTATTAATCACAGTCGTTTACCACTTTGATTGGTGGGAAACGATATTTCATTGTGTTTTAATATGCATTCCTCTGTTAAGATTCAGGTTGAATATTTCAGTATGTTTATTGCTGTGTGGGTTTAATGATGGCTCTGGACCCATAGAAGTGGTGAAGTAATGTCATATTCCCATGTGGTAAAGCAGTGAATGTAATATGAGTGTCAAACAGAGTTGTTGTTTTGAAACTGTTTCTGCTTAGCTTTAACCTCAGCATTTGTCGTAGTCTATCAGGGTTCTTACAATAAAGTCCCACAGACTGGTTGGCATAAACAACAGGAATTTATTGTCTCACAGTTTTGCAGGCTAGAAGTCCAAAATCAAGGTGTTGACAGGGCCATACTTCCTCTGAAATCTGTAGTGTTCTGCTGGTGGCCTGTAGAGAATCTGTAACTCAGCCTGCCTCTGTCACATGGCCATCTCTCACCTACTAGAACTATGTGCAAATTTCCTGTGCTTATAAGGATTCTAGTCATATTGGACTTAGGCCTGCCCTAATGCAGTTTGCCCTTATTTTAACTGAGCGCATCTCAAAGATTATATTTACAAATGAGCTCAGCATTCACAGGACCAGGGGTTAGGGCTTGAGCATGTCTTTATGGAGGATACAGTTTAGTCCATAACAGCTTTAAAGAAAGCTTTGTGATTGCCTGTCCAGATTTGCTTCTGGCTGCCCTAATCGTGATAGGAGGAGGGTCAGGGACTCTGTATCTAGTCATTGTGTCTTTAGGGGTGATTGGGAGTGTTGCTATGAATCTGGCACAGTGGAGTGGGGCACTCAGTGTCCAACCACCATGCCAGTGGTGCCTGCCACTCTGCCCAACCTTAGAAAACTTGTGAAATGGGAAGTTGGCCTTTGGTATCATCATCCTCTCCCACCACAGGCCTCTTTTTGGTTCCAGAATAACTATGGCATCTTTATCTTCTCCCTTCAAGGCAGTGAGCTAGGTAATGGCTTATCACAGAAGAAAATTGCATTTTGTCATTTTATAAGGGACCCTAAGAGTTTTCACAACCCACTTGGAGCTTCTATAATGGTGGAATTGTAAATACTGAGATACCATGATTGGCAACCGTCATGTCATCCCTTGGAGATACAATTCAAAACCATTTATACTGATACTGAAGTCAACAGTCCAAGTCCTAGTGCTTGGAATGTAACTGTTCCCCCCACCCCCACCAAGACTTCTTTGTCATTATCACAATATTTCTGCCAGAGGTGGCAATAAACTGCTCATCAATGTAAATAGTTGTCGAGTCCACAATAATTTCACCTTGTATGTGCTTTAAGAATTCCAAAGGGTTATCTGAGATTCTACAAAAGTTCTTAACACTATGATTACTTTGCAGAAAACTCCAACCTCCAACTGGGTTCCTAAGCCAGATAAATCCTGAAACCCAGAGGGGCTAGCCTCTCCAGAACATCAACTAGTTCCATCCCCCTACCGCCATTATGGACAGCCCTTTCCAACATGACATGCAAGGGTGAAAGTCTCCCTGGCAATGTGGGACATTACTCCCAGCAATGAGCCTAGCCCTGGCACGGTGGGATTTGCCTGATCAAATAGGGGGGAAAATGGTAACAAATAAGGTATAAGTGGCTGAGAGAGTTCAAATAGAGTTGAGAGGCTATTCTGGTGGTATTCTTACATGAGCTTCAGATTGATACTGCTATTTACCATGGCTTGCCACCCCCCAACTAAAACCATTTCTGCCAACCTAAAGAAAATGTAGGGCTCTATCTGAGAGTCTACATAAGTTCCATGAACTATGAGTACTTTCCAGAAACCTACAACCTTCAGATGGTGTTCTAGTTTGCTAGCTGCCAGAATGCAATGTACCAGAAACGAATGACTTTTAAAAAGGGGAATTTAATAAATTGCTAATGTACAGTTCTAAGGCTGAGAAATGGCCCAATTAAACAAGTCTATAGAAATGTCCAATCACAGGCATCCAGGGAAAGATGCCTTGATTCAAGAAGGCTGATGAAGTTCAGGGTTTCTCTCTCAAGTGAGAAGGCACGCAGTGAACACGGTCAGGGTTTCTCCCTTGGCTGGAAGGGCACATGGTGGACACATCATCATCTGCTAGCTTTCTCTCCTGGCTTCCTGTTTCACAAGGTTTCCTGGTAGGCATTTTCCTTCTTCATCTCCAAAGGTCGCTGCCTGATGGACTCTGCTTCTCATGGCAATGCCGTTCTGTTCTCTCCGAATCTCCCATTCTCCAAAATATTTTCTCTTTTATAGGACTCCAGTAAACCAATCAAGACCCACCCAAATGGGTGGAGACACATCTCCCCTAATCCAATTTAACAACCACTCTTGATTGGGATACATCTTCAGGAAGATGATCTAATTACAGATTCAAACATACAGTATTGAATAGGGATTATTCTGCCATTACAAAATGGGATTTTGATTAAAACATGGCTTTTCTAGGGTCCATACATCCTTTCAAACCAGCACAGATGGGTTCATAGGCCAGTTAAGTCCTGAAACCCAGAGGGGCCAGCCTCTCCAGAACATCAACTAGTTCCACCCCCCATCCCATATTAACGACAGCCCTTTCCAACATGAAAAAGTTAGAATGGGCAAAGCCCAAATACCCCTAAATATTCGGAAAAAGATCAAACGAGAAGGAGGAGTTATAACACAGAAGATAGGCTTTAACAAATCAATATGACTGCTGAATCATATTCATATTTATTTTAGTCTCCAGTATCTTGGGGCAGCTAGAAGGAAAAACCTGAAACTGTGGAAACTATGTCACATACCAAACTCTGAAATCTGTTCTATAACTACTTGTTATAATGTATTTTGAAATTAATTGCTTTTTTGTATATATGTCATGTTTCACAATTAAAAAAAAAAGAAAAGAAAATTTTATTCCTTTTCAATAAAGTGAGAGAACTTTGATAATAAAATGCTTTTCTTTTATCTTTCTAATAGGGAAGAATCTTGTATTTGAAATTTGACTTCTCTGAAAAGATGAAATTTAGAATTTATGAGGGGCACATGAAGTAATATTGACCCCTAACATCCAGAGAGGGTTTGTTTACTTCAAATTAATGGCAATCTTTCAAATAATTCTGCATACCAGTAGATCTCTATCCTTTGGAGATGTGATTTCAGGAAAACAAAGTTGGAAGTACATTCTGAATAATTTTTCTCATAATTTTGGGAATGGTGTGCAAGGCTCATCAGCAGGCTCCCAAGGCTGTTCTCTAAGAATTTGTCCAAATATCTTTGTATGATGGCACTATTGAATACATTTATAGCCTCTCAGGGTGCCTATTTCAATAGGCTCATTACAAGGTATTCTTTCAATTACAACTATGTTATTCAATCATGTTACTTAATTTTTCACTTAAAGTTGTCCTATTCTGTTTTAAAATAGTTTTATCTGATTAAAATATACAGAAAACACTAACTAATCAAATTCTAATTCTTTTATATACTAGGGTTAGCTTTTTGGCTTCTATGTGACTCTCTTGGTTGGGGATTCTCTCGGCACCTGAACTGAAATAGCCATTGTTTGCTTTGTTTTTATCAAAGCCCTATGATTACCTGGTTTTTGTCTTTAATATCTGTTTCACTTACTGGAACACATGCTCTGTGAAAAGGGGACCCTATAAATCTTGTTTTCCATTGTTTCCCTAGGGTCTCAGAGCCTGTCACATAATAGGTTCTTAAAAGTTCTTTGTTGAAATAATGAATGACTAAATGAATGAATGTCTCTCTAGTCTTATACCATTGCCTTATTTTTAATTTACTGTATAACAACAGTTAATGCTTGTGCTTTTTAATTCTTTTACCCAATTTTCTTGGCTATTCTTGCATGTCTCTTCCAGACTTTAATTGGTTTTTCAAAATTTCTCCCCAATCCCATTTGAATGTTTTTTTGAAACATTTTTTATTGTGAAATATAACATATGTTGAAAAGAGGTGTTGACATTATGGGGCAGGGGGATGCAACTGGATGATGCTCTTGGACAGACTGGTAATTCTGGGTTTCAGGGCTTATCTGCCCTAGGCACCATCTCGAGGCTTTAGGTTTCTGAAAAATAAACTGAATGAGAGAAACTTTTATAGAGTTTCCAGTGGAACCCTAGATATTCCTAAAGTTTATAAGATATCTGTTGGTTGGGTCTTGGCATACCATGGCAATCAGCAATATCTTGGCATACCATGGCAATTAGCAATATTCTTACACTGAAGCTCACATAAGAGTAACCTCCAGAATAGCCTCTTGTCTCTAGTTGAAATCTCTTAGCCACTAATACCTTATTTTGTTACCATTCTTTCCCCCATTTGGTCAGGCAGGCATTGTCAAACCCAGGGCCAAGCTCATCCATGGGAGTCATGTCCCACATTGTTAGGGAGCATTAGACACAAGGTTTTCACAATTTCACAGTCACATTGTAAAAGTTACATCTTTGTGCGATTGTCTTCAGTAATCAAGGCTATTGGAACATCAGCTAGTTCCATCTCCCTACCACTTATTATCTACAGCCCTTTACAACATGAAAAAGTTAGAATGGACATAGCCCAGATAACCCTAAAGAGTGGGAGAAAGATCAAAGGTGATGGTGGCGTTATACGGAGAAGGTAGGGTTTAACAAATGAGTATGACTGCTGAATTATTATATTGATATTTCATATAGTCTCCAGTATCTTAGAGCAGCTAGATGTTAGAACCTAAAATTGTGGAATTGTAACCCATACCAAACTCTGAAATCTGTTCTACAACTACTGGTTGCACTGTGCTTTGAAATTTGTTGATTTTTTTGTATGTATGCTATTTTTCACAAAAAAGAAAAAAAAGTGATAATATAAAAAAATGTATATTCCTTTTAGCTTCCAGTGTTCTGGAGCCACAAGGGATGAGATGATAATATGGTAGCCCATGACAAACTCTGGCACCTATCTGTAAATACTTGTTAAAGAGGGCTTTGAAAACTATTGCTTTTTTCTTTCTTTGCTTTCTATACATGTTATATTATACAATAAAAAAGTAATAAAAAAAAGAATCAAGGCTACTGGAGCACAGCTTAACCATAAACTAAAAAAGGATATCTATTGATGCATAAGAATAGCCTCCAGGATAACCTCTTGACTCTGTTTGAAATCTCTCAGCCACTGAAACTTTATTTTGTCTCATTTCTCTCTTCCCCCTTTTGATCAAGAAGGTTTTCTCAATCCCTTGATGTGGGTCCCAGCTCATCCTGGGATTTCTGTCCCACATTGCCAGGGAGATTAACATCCCTTGGAGTCATGTCCCATGTTGAAGGAAAGGCAGTGAGTTTACTTGGCTTAGAGAGAGGGGCCACATCTGAGCAACAAAAGAGGTTCTCTGGGGGTGACTCTTAGGCCTAATTTTAAGTAGGCTTAGCCTATCAGCCTATTGATTTGGTTATCAGGTGGGATCTTTTTTGTTAATTTGTTTCCATGGAGATGTGACCCACCCAATTGTGGGTGGTAACTTTTTTTTTTTTTTGCATGAGCAAGCATCAGTAATTGAACCCAGGTCTCCAGCATGGCAGGTGAGAACTCTGTCTGCTAAGCCACCATGGCCCACCTGGTGGTAACTTTTGATTTGGTGGTTTTCATGTAGATGGGTCTCTACCCACTCAAGGTGAGGTTGCTTACTGGAGTCCTTTAAGAGGTAAACATTTTGGAAAAAGCTTTAGAGCCCACACAGCAAGAGACCTTTGGAGATGTGGAAGACAAATGCCCCCAGGGAAGCCTTATGAACTGAGGAGAGAAAGTTCACAGACATTGTCATGTGCATTTCCAGCTGAGAGAGAAAGCCCAAATGTCATCAACCCTTTCTTTGGAATTAAGACATCTATCTCTGGATGCCATAGTTTGGACATTTCTATGGCCTTAGAACTATAAACCTGCAACTTCCATAAATTCCCTTTTTAAAAAACCATTCCATTTCTGGTATATTGCATTCCAGCAGCTTTAGCAAACTAAACTGACCTTGACATGGAAAGATTTCCAATGACAAAAAGCCAATGGGAACCTCATGCAGACTAAAATCCAGGAAATGCAGCAGTTCTTGGGGTTAAAAAAGACTGGGCAACTGGACACATCTACTCTGGCAATGATGCACACCCCCTCCTATGTAGGGTGCCAGATGTTCATCATTTCAAGACAATGTGAGGGGCCCAATATGGCAGAATCGTTATATCACCTACAGAAATGGCAATTACATTATAACCTGGTGCATGTGGACGTCGACTATGCCATCTGGAAGACTTTTCAAGTATGGAGTGATGTGACCCCCCTGAAATTCAGAAAGATTAATGCAGGCAAGACTGCCATTATAATCTTTTTTTCACGTGGAGCTCATGGAGACTTCTACCCTTTTGATGGAAAAAGTGGAGTTTTAGCCCATGCTTTTGGACCTGCAGGTGGTATTGGAGGAGACACACATATTGATTAGGATAAAATTTGGACTAAAAAAAAGCACAACAGAGGCATATATTTGTTTCTTCTTGCAGTTCATGAGAATGACCATTCCTTGAGTCTTGACCATTTCAATGAACCAAGGGTCATAATGTTTCCGAAATACAGTTTTGTGGACCCCAACACATTTAGTCTCTCTACTGATGACATGTGGCATTCAGTTCCTATGGAGGCCCCAAAAGCACCAACCCTTGCCAGGCCCCAAAGGTACAGAATTGTGTGACCCCAATTTGAGGTTCGATGCTGCCAGTAGTCAGAAATAAAATATTTTTCTTTAAAGTAAGCTTCTTCTGGTAGAAGCATGCTGAGACACTTAAGATCAGAGTTAGTTTAATTTCTAAATTGTGGCCAACTTTGCCATCTGGTATTCAAGCTGCTTATGAAATTGGAGCCAGAAATAAAGTTTACCTTTTTAAAGGTGGCAAGTACTGGCTAATCAGCAATTTAAGAACACATCCAAACTATCCAAAGAACATATATTCTTTGGGTTCCCTGACTCTGTAAAAAAAAACTGATGCAGTCATTTTTTTTTAAACATTTTTTATTGTGGTATATAACATATATGCAGAAAAGTGATAAATTTCAAAGTACAGTTTAACAAGTAGTTATAGAGAAAATTTCAATGTAATGTACGGTTTATAGTTGCACAATTTCAGGTATTCCCTTCTAGCTATTCTTTTTTTTTCCTACTATTCCGCTATAGTTTTTATTTATCTAGACTGCACATAATCAGAAATAAATTTGATAATAAATTCACAAAGCTATTGAATCTGCATACTTTTAATAACAGTATTCATGAAGGAGAGAAGAGACAGCGATACTACTAAATAATGGAGGAAGGAAGAAATTTATGCTTGTGTTTGAAACACAACCGGGCATCTATATACTTTATACTCAGAACACACAAATGATTACAATATGCCTAAAATCTCTTGGTCCAATTCAGCACTACCTTTAAAGGTCAGAAAAGCCCAAGTTTGAAATATAATCTGCTTTTTTTTTTACAATACAAACATTCTTTTTTCTTTTCCAACACATAGTTGTATATTCATCATCATGACCATTTCTTAGAACATTTGTAATGCAGCCATTTTTAACCTACATTTCTCCAAGACCTTCTTCTTTGTAGTTAACTGGTATTGGAGGTATAATAAGAAGAGACAATGCATGGACTCTGATTATCCCAAATTGATTACCAAAAGCTTTCTAGGAATTAGACCTAAAATTGATGCAGTCTTCTACCCCAAAGGACACTACTATTTTGTCCAAAGATCTCACCAACTTGAATATAACATCCTATCCAATCATGTCACCAGAAAGTTGAAAAGCAAGTAGATTGGGTTGTTAGAAATGGTGTAAAATTTGTCAGTTCACTTCAGATTAAGTATTTATTGCATACATAAGCTTTTCAATTTTGAAAACCCTTAGGATACGGCGACTTGTCAGTTTTTACTTGATCCTACTGTTGCATTTGCAAATAGAAATATCCAAAGGTCAAGAAAATAACTTGCAGGGAATGCTCTGTAAGGGTGGACTGAGATAGGGTGGACTGAGAAATTATAATTACCTCTGGCTTACCTAAAATGAACAATTTCTACATTTTAATTAAAAGTAAAAGCAGAATCTACCTAGAACTTCAAAAATGACAATTATGTAAGTAAACTAAAAAATCGTGATGTGCTTTTATTCTGTTGACTTAATATATTGACTTTTCTTACATGAAAACTCTGAAAGGGAAAAAAAAAAGAATGAATAAACATAGGACTGGAAATATGGAGTCTTAGGTTCTGGTTCCAACTGTGACACAGACTGTGTGATTTTAAAATACAATAAAAGAGATTGATATCCAACAAAAGCAGTGAGTTCTCTGCCCAAGGTGCTCAAATGATGAATTCCTGAGACAATGGGGTTTCAAAGAGAGAAACAGTCTATTACTAAGTGCGAAGCAGGAGATCAGTTGGCCTATCAGTCTAAAAATCTGACTCCCTGAATTGCAGTAATTCTGATGGTTTTATAGTATCAAAAGATGGGCAAGTTTTAGGATAATGAACACAGTGGCTCTAGGTGATGTAATTAGAGGTGATCTAATTATTGCACATGCACAGATTGATTACATGTTTAGTCACAGAATGTATGTAAGAAAATGGCAGCCTTAATATGATGTTGGGCATGATTTTTAGTATTTTAATAAAGTCTAGGTTAAAGTTGAAGCTACTGTGCATGTTAGGCTGGCCCATTTTGGTTAGATCCTGCTTTGTTTATCCAGATAACTTGGAGTTGGGATGGGTTAGCTCTGGGCTGACTCTAGGCCCTTCATTAATAAGCATTAGGGGCTGTCTTTAGTGATCATAAGACACCAAAGTTGGAAAACTGGATACAATGGGTTACAAGTGAAGTTTAGTCATAAGGTTTTTACAATCACAATGGCACAAGATAAAGGCTATATAATCATTATCAAAGATCAAAGCAGCTGGATTATAGTTCAGAAATTTCAGGTATTTCCCTCTGTCTACTCTAATATACCAGAAAGTAAAAAAGGAGTATCTATATAATGATTCAGTAATCTTAATCATGTCTTAAACCCTAACTTCTCAGTTATAAGATAATCAGAATCTAAAATATCTAGTCCATTATTAGAGGTTAAGAAGGAGGGATGGTTCAGATGGAAGATGGATATGTCTTTAACATTTGGGTAAGTTCTAGTTTCTCATTACCTTTTTCAGGAGAGGTTAAATACTACCCAGATGTCTACAGTTCCTCTTCAGCAATTTTAACACCTGAAACTTTCTGAAAACTGAAAGTTCTTTTGTAACCTGATATGAACTGACATGGACTTTAGTCTTTATCTCTCCCACTTCGGTGGCAATATTCATGTTTTGTTGCAAAAAATACTGCATTTGAATACAGGGAACTGCTCTAGACCCTTTTGAAAGTGGTTTGTGACCTGTAGGACATAGGCCTTGCTACCTTTCTAATATTCAGAATCTGGTTCAAGTGTTCCGTAAAGGATCGAGAGCCCATACATTACGAGGTTGCTTCATCTTAAATCTTTAGCATCGTTTTTTTTTTTAATTAAATTAAATTTTTTTTTTTTTTGCATGGTCAGGCACCAGAAATCAAACCCAGGTCTCCAGCGTGGCAGGCGAGAACTCTACCTGCTGACCCACTGTGGCCTGCCCATGTGTTTTTTTAAAACCACAATTTCTAGAAATGACTATTTCTTGGTTGTGAAATAAAAGATTTATCAATTCAGTATTCTTCAACATAGGCACTGGTAAAATAAATGAACGAAATCATTTTCTGAACATAGACTCTAATTTTTGAGAGTTGGTGGGTGCTGACATCAGTCTTCATGTAATAATAAAGACCACCCCACGTTACTCATGTCTGCATGATTTTAGCCGTGTACTATGTACTATGCTAGGTAATGCCCTGAAAGTGGGGTCCTGTAAAGAACATCATTTAAAAACTGCTGACAAGTAATCCATTGTAAATCTCTTCACCACAAAATTTAGAATAAACAAAATCATTATTTTAGCCGGTATAATGTGGTTGTATACAAATTAATCCAAGAGAAATTTGAAGGATTTAGCAAACAGATTTTTTTTCTTCTGGCTTCCTTTTCACCCCCCATTTCTTAAGTTTTCTATGACATATTATCTAATATATTATTGTAATTTTGTAACTTGATTAAATCCAACTTTTTAAATTACCACTTTTGAATAGGGCATTGTTTAATTCCCAAGTCAATTCCTGCAGGTTCTAAATTAGAGTGAAAGGTTGGCAGGTTATGTAGATTATTTTTAAGAATATTTTTATTTGTCTTTTGGAGAGAGAAATTCATGCAGCTTAGTAAAAAGTACAAGCCCTGGAAGGATAGACTTGATGTCTCATGCTAGGTTCACCATTTATCCACTGGAAGGGCAGGCAGAGCTCACCAGGAGATAGTTTATCCAAAGCATAGACAAGCCAGTAGGGAAAAAGATTCCACAGCTTAAAAGCAAACCCCATGAGACATTAGGATGGGCAAGTAGCCTATCATTTCTTTACTCCAGTGTTCTAGTTTGCTAGTTGTTGGAATGCAATATACCAGAAACGGAATGGCTTTTAACAAGGGGAATTTAATGAGTTGCTAGTTTACAGTTCTAAGGCCAAGAAAATGCCCCAATTAAAATAAGTCTATAGAAATGTCCAATCTAAGTCATCCAGGGAAAGATACCTTGGTTCAAGAAGGCCGATGAAGTTCAGGGTTTCTCTCTTGGCTGGAAGGGCACATGGCGAATACAGAATCATCTGCTAGCTTTGTCTCCTGGCTTCCTGTTTCATGAAGCTCCATGGGAGGTGTTTTCCTTTTTCATCTCCAAAGGTTGCTGGCTTGTGGACTCTGCTTCGTGGTGCTGCTCTCTCTGAATCTCTCATTCTCCAAAATATTTCCTCTTTTATAGGACTCCAATAAACCAATCAAGACCCACCCAAATGAGTGGAGACATGTCATCCCCTAATGCAGTTTAACAACCATTCTTGACTAATTCACATCATCCAGGGAGATGATCTCATTACAGTTTCAAACATACAGTATTGAATAGAGATTATTCTACCTTTATGAAATGGGATTTATATCAAAACATGGCTTTTCTTAGGGGGCATACTTCCTTTCAAACCAGCACATCCAGTTTCTTCATCTATAAATTGAGGATAATAATTCCATAAAATTGGTCTCACCTAAGCTTTTAGCACATGTTTTCAGTTTTCATTAGTTATTACTGCACATTTTGGGCTTTGAGTAAATACTAGCAATCCCAATTTTGCCCATGTGGCAGGAGTGATTTGAGCGAAAAGATTCTGCTGAAATATTTGTACAGAGTTTTCTTCTACCCAAACAGTATGGAAATTTCTCTGGAGCTTAAAACCATGGCTTTTAAAGTTTCCCTTTTCTAAAAAAACATTAGGCCAGAGGCTTGTAGAAGACAAAATATCACTACAGAAAAAATGTGGGAGAGTGAAAGATTAAAAGTGCCAGATAACAGAAAACTCCCTCTTTCGTAGGATGAAACCATTGTTTTTCTCCCAGTTTTGTTTGTCTTGGGATAGCAAAGAGATATCATCGGAACTTAAGTCATTTTTCCCACTGGAACTCCCAATTGTGTTGTTTAGAAAAAGTTTCTCTAATATATTTCCTCAGACATTTCATTTTAAACAAGGCCCAAGCTGAAATCATTTCCCTCTGAAATTGTATTTCTTTTATGTTCTTATTTTCACCTGTGGCATGGCAATTCACTCAGTGGCCCCAAGCCTTTGGTTCCTAATTTTCTCTCAGCTCCCTCATCAAGTTCCAAATCCTGTGAGTTTCTTCTTTGTTTTTCATTGGGATGCCTTTCTTTTTATCCCCCCACTACTAACATAGCTTGGCTCTTCTCCCCTTGGATTATTGCAACAGCCTCCTGCTATATGATTTGGCTGTCCTTATAGTGTGGCCAATCCACCTCTCATCTGCTTACATCTACTCTTGTCCCCGATTTGTTCTTGCCACTGCTGATGTAGATCAGTTTCCCAAAATGGCCCATCAGGTCAAATCCCACTAGAACATATAATTCCTTAGTATATAGATTTGCTGCAGAATGAGACTCTGTTCCCTTAGGGCTCGCCCTAGTGTGATATTTGCATGGTTGTGCCCTTCGCTAGACACCCTCAACTAAGAGGCTTTATTTGTCAAGAGTAAGGGGTGCTGTGGTAGGTTGAATTGTGGCCCTAAAAAAGATATGCCCAAGTCCTGGGGTGGTACAAGGGTAGTTCAGTGTAGAATTCTCACCTGCCATGTGGGAGACCCAGGTTCGGTTTCTGGATCATGCACCTCCCCCCACCCCACCCCCCAAAAAGATATGTCCAAGTCCTAACATCTGGTATCTGTGAATGTGACCTTATTTGGCGAAATGTTCTGTGCAGGTGTAATAAGGTGAAGGTTCTCTATGTGACATCATCCTGGACCAACTGGGTGGACACCAAACTCACTGACAAGTGTCTTTTGAAGAAGATGGGAAGAGAAACACAGAGGGGAAGGTCATGGGAAGGTGGAGGTAGATACTGAAGTGATGTATCGATAAACCAAGGCACATCGAAGATTGCTGGCACCCACCAGAAGCTAGGAGAGAGGCATGAAATAGATTCTCCCTCAGAACCTCCAGAAGGAACCAACCCTGCCTATACCACAATTGCAGACTTCTGGCCTCCAGAACTGTAAGAGAATAATTTCCATTATTTTAAGCCACCAGGTTTGTGATAGTTTTTTTTTGCAGGCCTAGGAAACGAATAACAGATGCCTTCCCCAACTCTCTCCTGAAAGGGCAGGGAACCTTTTCCCAATTCACGCAAAAGGTTCATAGAACTAGCAGTGGGCTCTGAACGCTCCATTATATGACCATTGCCCACCTGCAGGATCATCGCTTGCCTCTTCTCTCTCATTACCCCTTTATTCCCTTGGCTAAGTCCAGTTTGTCCTTTAGAATTCAGCTCAGAAACCTTATCCTTTGTGAAGCTTCCCCTGAGAGCCATTGCCCTGTGTCAATCAGAGGAGAGACACCTAAAGAAACATCAACCCACTCCAATATAGGTGTCAGGTTCGCCAACAGAAGCATGACTCACACAGCAGTGGATGGATCAACATTTTATTTACATAGAAGAGACAGAGCAAGGTCAACTTCACCAATGGGTGCCAGTTCCCCATAGTCAGTGGTCTCAATCCGTGGCTGATGCGGGGAGTTCTACATTTAACATATGTTTATATGAACCAACTCAGTGGAGGAGCCCTGCTTTCTCCCTGCCAGGGTCAGATTTACTACAGGGGTATCATCTGGATGTCATAAAACATACCCACCAGAATCAGACTGTCTCCAGCCAATGGTTGCATATACTCGGGACAACAGGGGAAGGAATGGAT